>SNQJ01S0092098.1:47626-62687 GCA_010110895.2 Picea sitchensis | reverse complement strand
TGTGTACAAGGTCGATGAATGTGAATAATATTATGAATATATATTACAGGAATGTTGAGAGGGAAATGTGCTAAAAAAGAGACCACGATGGCTGGATAAAGGTCGTGGAAGGCACCTGGAATGGTCTTCATTGACCCAGAGAAACAAGAGCGGCTCGTTGGCCCGAAATTAATTACTCGCAGGTTGGTAGGTGGATGGCTCCTCACACATAATGAGGGATGGGGGTAAAACCGCCCATCTGTGGGGTCCTGACACCTAACCACCATGTGGGAGATCATGCCACACACAACCTCGCTGGAAAGGAAAAAGGCAGGAGGAGTGTGCGATCACGGGTAGATGTGAGGGAGGAAGAACTCTGGAAAAATATGCAGAGTGAGTGATAGCGGAGAAGAAGGAGAGTAACCTTCATTCTCGGTCACTGGCAGACAGAGACACAGTCTCACAGTATCATGGTCTCAGCTCGGGGGTGGCTAGTGGTAAATCCGTTTGGAGTCGCTGAGCCTATGGTTGGGTGGAAATGAGCACCCCTCTTAGCAGTTGCATCACCTCTGGTGTTTTTCTGATAAGTGTTTTGTCTCTGGCATCTTGAAATATATATATATTCTGAAATTTATGCTCATAAGCTGTGAAATTGTGAATGATTTCAGTGCAAGAATGTCTGTATGGTGTTTTGATCAGTACTGGTAGTTGCATGTTTATAATGGAAAGACTATGCATGTCTTATGTTTTCATAAATCACTATTTATATGCATACTGATCTAATTCAGACTTCACGTCTGGTTCTCGAGAGAGAGATACCCTTATCTACCTTAGATAGTACCCTGGGTAAACCTCTCCATAGAGATACCCTCCTTGAAAATCCCATCAAGAACTTGGAGAGAGGATGTGAAGGCGCAAGGTCTTAGTAATCTTGCATGAGGAGGAACGATCCTCTTGAAATCCCGAGATGGCTGTGTAGGGCTAAGTATCGTTTGACGGGCGAGATCCTGTCGAAAGATTTGCGGTCTTTCATGGTCGTTAGATTGGAAGGAGAAGAGGGGGCGTTAAATGCCTCAACCCCTTTCCTTTGTTTTCATGATTAGCGTTAAATACATAGCTCAGGAGAGGTAGTGCAGTTATGCACAGGCTCCCTGTAAAGCAAGTAGAGACCGAGACCCACTCAAGTCCTAGACTTGATGAAGGAGAGCAATACATGTGTTGAAGACTCTTTTAAGAGTCAAACACAGGAGAAAGAGAGAAAATCTCCCAAGTCCCTCATAGTTGATGGAGCTCAGGATAGATAGCACCTGGTCAGATGCATAGACCCTGTAGGAATTCACAGAGGTCGAGGAAATCTTTCACAGCTTAAGAGTAGAGAAGCCTGGGAGGGATAGTGCCGTTTTGTGCATGAAGCCATAGCTGCGAAGGTCGCAGAGGATAAGCAAAGGCTGAGACCTTTGATACTTAATAAATCTTCCAAGGAGAAGAAAGAGAAGTGCATGCTAAAGGAAGAGATACAACTGCCATTAGATTAGCTGGAGCGAAATATATCTGGGTCGTCGAAAATGTATGTCCAGACGCACGCAGAAGAGAGGAGAAATAGGCGACAGAGACACTTAGAGATAGAAGTGGCGAACAATCGATAACCATTGGATCTTGTAGAGTTGCAAGGTGGTTAGGGTTGGGTGCTTCAACCCACGAAGTCACGAAGTGCGAAACGCGAGGAGGAGAATCTGAACTGTTGAATCTAGGAACGGGAGGACCGTTGGATCAAAACTCAGTGGAGATATCGTATACTGGGAGTTTGGGGGTTCGAAGGTTGGAAGGGGCCACTTTTGACCGTAGAAGTCGTGAAGTGCCAAGAGTCAAGGCTCGTGAGAGCATGTGGTACATCCATCAGGTGGGGCCTGCGTGGCCGATGGGTGGACACGCGTCGCCTGGGAAGGAGTCAAAATTCTGTTGACTTCTCGCGTCTCAGAGGTTCGCGAGGTAGGAGCATGAAGGCTCGATGCCCCAACTTGCGAGGTGGAGAGATGCGAGAAGTGCAAAAAGGAAGTCAAACCATCGCTGACTTTCGCATCTCGGAGGTTTTCAAGGTAGGAGTACGAAGGCTTGATGCCCCAACTTGCAAGGTGGCATGATGCGAGAAGTGCAAAAAGGAAGTCAAACCATCGCTGACTTTCGCATCTTGGAGGTTCGCGAGGTAGGAGCACGAAGGCTCGACGCCCCAACTCGCGAGGTGGCCTATGGCCATAACCTCCATACATTTTAGGCCTGTGGCGAGAGGACGCCATACTGGTTAGGCCTGTGGCCATAACCACCAATCAGATGAGTGCGGTTAAGGGATGGCAGGGTCTGTATCAGGTCCTGTAGGGACTCGGGGAATTCTATTCTCCGGAGAAAAGAAGAAAAGGGGCAAAAAGTTTTAATTTCCATAGTGGGTAGTGGGTATGTGACATGCTAGCTGCGAGGCTTCTTTGGAAAGTCCATTCGCCAATTGGTTCTGCTCCTTGTAAATATGTGAAAAAGAAACGGAGTCAAATAAACTTTTTATACGAAGTACATCGTCTAACATCAGAAACAATCGAGATACATGGAAACCGTGGACCCCAATTTCCCAATTGACGATTATTAAAGAATCACCAAATACTTGAAGTGACCGACATCCCTGCTCCACTGCAAATAATAATAATAGTTTTAAAGCCATTAATTCTGAGTAGTTGTTTGTGTCTACCCCCAAGCCATCTTTGAGAGTAAAGTAATGTGTATTTGTGATGTAGAAGCAACCACCCCCACCACACATGAGTTGATCAGATGACAAAGCGCGATCGAAATAACCCCACAATTGGTTATTGTCAAGGATCTCCTCCTTGGTAATATGTGGCTGTGTTAAATCGCCATCACTCGGGTTGTGTAAGGAAAGCAAGATCCCAATACTATTGACATCAACTCTCTTGACTGATATGTATTCATCATGGAATATAAGCCTATTCTAAGTAATCCAAATCTCCCAGGCCAGAATTATAGGAAAATCCCTGTGCTCATCATGTCCCCTCTCACAAAGCCACGACTGTAAAGTTGATTCAGAAGTGTTTCCTTGCCATCACCTGAGGGTGGGCATCAAAGTCCTGGAAATTTCCCAAACATCCCTAACATAAGAACATTGTAAAAAAAGGTGCTCCACTGTTTCTAAGTGTGTTTTGTAGAGAGCGCATCGTCCCGGACCAAAGAAAAGTCATTTTTGTAAATTATCCTAAGTAGGTAATTTATTTGCCAGAATCGACTAGACCAAAATCTTCCCTTTCGCCAGACAATGTTGTTTCCAGATCTTCTTCCACCACCAAAGAGTATCTCGCTGATGTAAATCCACACATAATTTAATGTATCCCACACGAGGGGTATATTCACCATCCCCAACACCATCCCAAAGTAATTCATCTTCTCTATCAACTAGAAGAATAGAGGCATCCCTTAGAGCCTGTAAATATCTGTCCCAATGAATGAGGTCCTCCTCAATGAGACCTAGCCTGCACCCCGACAACCAACCTTGATGCCACATATTAGTTTGAATGGGATCCCCGACCTGTTCAAGATTGTAGAAAATGCTCTAAGCCAATCTATTCCAAGTCCCTATAGGTAATGATCATCCTACCTTATTGCAACCCCAATGGCCTCATGAATCTGTCTGCTCGCCAGGAAGCCAAACTGTTCACTTGAAATATTCCTAGAAAGAATGTCTTTTAGTCTCCTTCTAATAACTTTAGAGATGATCTTGTAAAGACAATTGCATAAAGAAATAGGTCGAAAGTCGTCAAAGGAGGAGGGTTTATCAGTCTTGGGAATTCAAGCCATGATGGTGGAATTTAGTGGTTCATGAATATGACCATTTTTCTTTGATTCTTCCATGACTTTTAAAATATCACTACCCAGCAAGTCGTAAAAACCCATATAAAATTCAATCGGGCAACCATTAGGATCTGGACTTTTACCTTTTTGAAAAGAATGCAAGACTTCCAATAATTCCTTTTCTGAGACCTCCACCATCAAGGACAAACAATCTTCCTCCTCAACAAAATGAAGTAATAACCTGACAACTTTAACAATTTTAGCAATGGAGGTTCCCACCCAAGCCTTGAAAAGATGTTTAAAATGTGAAATACCCAATGCAGACAATCCTTCAAAATAATTGACACTTTGACCATCATCTTGTTTAAGACCCCAAATAATGTTTTTCATTTTCCTACCTTTGGAAAAAGAGTGAAATAATTTTGTATTCTCATCCCCACAAGAAAGCCAAATAACACGACTTTTAAGTCTCTACAAGGATTCCTTATCTGTTAGAAGTTCCCTTCGCCTAAGTTCTAATCTGACCAAATCTTCTTTTCCCTCCTTGGTACAAAACCCTCTACCATTTCCATCCTGCCAATCCACCAGACTCTGTTTAATGTGTTTTAACTCCTATTCCTCTTTTAATTTTTTCTCATGTGCCCAGGTGATGGTTTCCTGTTTGATTCTTTTCAAATTTTCCAAAAAAATTATAACAACATGAGTATCTAGATTTTGTTTGATGGGTATCCACAACTTACGTTCCAAGTCTTGGTAATCCGGATCCTGCAACCATCCCTCGTAAAATTTAAAAAGACTGGGAGCATGACAGACCCTACCGCATAACTCCAAGACAATCAGATTGTGGTCCCATTCACCGCTACAGGCAACCCATTGATGGACAAGGGCCATGGATTCAACAAGCGCCTCCGCCAGAATGAAATGATCCAGTCGTTTAGCCACACAATCATCACCAGTCCACCTATTCCTCCAAGTCGACTGTAATTTTATAGGCTCAATATCCAGCAACCGATGTTGATCCAGGAAGTATATAAAAACATTTGTCAAGGGATTCGGGTTTGTTCGAGGACCCCAAACCTCCGCCCTTCCCAAGGATAATTTAAAATCGCCACCCAAAACAACCTCATTAGCAACATACCAAGAGCATTTTCCAGGGATTCCCAATAACGCTGCTTATCAGAGTAAGGTCCATAGATGTTTATCATAGTCAAAGAACGACCCAGATCAACAGAGAAAACATTGAGGCCGATCCCCGATTAAAAACCCCAGATCCATTCACAGTTGCACTTCTTAAGAGACCATCCAGTGGCCAAACCCCTAGACCGACCCTTTGCATCCATCGCTGCAAACGACCAACTTAGAAGAAAATATTCTAATGACACTACCACCAATTCCTCAATCCCCAGAGTTTCTTGAAGAAAAATAACATCCAGAGAGACAACATCAACTAATCTTTTTAAAGATGATTTTTTTTCAGGGTTCACCATCCCCCTACAGTTAAAGGAAAGGATTTTAATTGGGAAACCACTTCATGGGATTGATTTTCTCTAAGCACCCATTCAATGGAAGATTGTCTACCTGAGGCCAAGTCAATTTTGGCCCGGTCTTGTGCCAAGAGTAAGTGTGACTTCCTGCCCCGTCCTCGAGTCGATAACGAAGCCTGTGGTAAAGGACCCAAATCATGCCCCACAAGCTCCTCATCACCACTCACACAATATTCCTAAGCTAAAATGGCCCTGTTACGAAGAGAATAATGGACCCTAGTCCCATTGGAAGACGAGTTTCCAGAGGTCAAATGGAAGCAAAGGTGGGGAAGGGTCCCATGCAAGTCCAAAGGTGAGGTAGAAAGGGAAGGAGCGGGTTCCGAAATAGTGTCGAGACCAGCAAAGGAATTAACCAAATTACCCACAACCTCATCAGAAATCATAGAGAAAGAAACCCCTAAATCAGAATGTAACCCCAACACCGAGTTACCCTCAAGAGTGACAATTGGGGTACTAAGTGGAGGAGGGTAGAAATCCCTAACAATAGAAATATTAAAAAAATCTGCCATAGTGCATGGCTGAGGAAGACCAGTAGAGAAACCCAAAGTAGAAATAGAAACATCTCCCAAATTGCCCGATAGAAACAAAAAATCAGAATTTAAAGAAGAGACAATTGAAGAAATGGAAGTTGACAACTTACTCGACACCAGTAGGGACCTTGGATAAGCCATTTTTGTTGACTTCTGTGCCTTTGACCGATCCGTGCCCAAACCAATCAAGCCAAAATCGGTAGAAGAATAGAGGTGTCACCCCTTGCCCAATCTCGAATCAAGAACCTTTGTTGCCTCCACAAGGATAACCCCCGATGCCCTAGGCGCCAAGTCCATTTGTCTTGATGAAGCAACATGATCAACACCCAAAGAGCCCCACAACTTCCCTTTGAAAGGAAATTTACACTCTGCAACAACGTGTCCATAGATATGGCATCTATGACACCTAAAGGGAATTCCTTCATAATCCAAAGGCTGGATAAAGGATCCAAACACCATCTCAATAGTCAAATCCTTAAGTAAACCCAGACGAAGATCCAACTTCACCAATATCCTGGCCACAAACATCAATCCAGTTTCCTCAAAAGACATATCCTCTTCAATGTAATCTCCCAGTTTGTTTCCAATGGCCGGTAACCGAACCCAGATGGGTACCACATCCACCCGCTCCTGCTTAGCATCAAAATTTGGAGTCCATATTTTAAGGACAATTGGCGTCCCATCCATGCTCCAAATTTTCGACAATACCGAGGTTACATCAGCGATGGCAGATAAAAGGAAAGCAAACCAACCCTTAGCTAGAAGTCTGATACTTGGAGGTTGCGTGATATTTGCCCCCCAAGTATTTTTCACCCAAGACCTCAGGAAACCAACTCTCAACCGCTTCCCGTGGCCCTGCCCACCACCGCCATCTCAGAGAACTCCACCACATAGTCCATATCAATTTCCTCACCAAAAAGTAGGCTTTCCGAATCAACCTTGTCTCGAGCACACTGAGCACCTCTGTGCGCTGAATGTTTTATCCCCCCCGCGAACTTCTGATGCACTTTAGCCCCCGCCCTAGAAAAATATTGAGAACCAGTATTATGTAGAGGAGATTCCGTTATCCCTGCAGCCTTGTCCACCACCCCGATCCCTTGAAAAAGCTCCCCCACAATCACCACAGTCTCTGGGAAAGTTCCCGCATTGTTGAGAACCTTCAACGGAGAGAAAGGGACATTTGAGATCGACTCCAGTAAACCCTTTTGCTGTGTACCCCAACTATCCCCATCAAAGAGAGCCCCATGCTTGGGACCAAGGCACCCAAAACCACCCCCAGTCAGAGCAGGATAAAGCCCCAACCCATGGCCCAAACCTGACAAAGAATCCATAGGTAACCCACTAACCAACTCAGAGGAAAAAACCAAGCCTTCCGAAGAAGACAAATCGTTCTTTTTCGATATATCCGAGCCCGAGGCTGTTGACAACACAAACCTCGAACCCACTGAGCCCACCGCCAAAAAAACCCTCCGAAATGCTGACATAAAGCTTTGGATCCCTTGCCAAGAGATTCCCCCATTGCCCACCCAGATCTGACAAAATCTCTGAATCCCTTGACGCCTCCATGCATGTGGAGTGAGAGAGTGTAAGTGTGTAAACAAGAGTGAAAGGAGAGTGGCCTTGAAAATCCAACTTGTCAATCACACACACCCCACCAAACTAGTTAGAATCAGTTCTCGACCATGGCCCCTCCCAAAAACCCTCCTTATCCACTCTTATATGTTGCATGTGTTCTTTTTAAAACTCGTTCTTGTAAAATTAGAACAATTCCGAAGTTGTAATTTTTTTTTTTTCATTTTGCATCAATAAATTTTTTATTTAATAAAAACTTGTACTACTTGATTACATTTCTTTATTACACTTTATTATTGGTTGGTTTGTGATGACCTTTTTTTTTTCTCTTTCACCATTTCCTTGAACACATTTTTGGAGATTGTTATTCATATTCTCTTAATATCATTATATTGTTCATTGATATTGCTTTGATTTTTTTGAAAGACATAATAAATGATAATACAAGTTAAGTACAACATGCGTATTATGTTTTGAAGTTATAACTACAAATTACCTTTTTTCTTCTTATATATTTTCCAAATTTTGATGCGGAAAGTATAAAATTGCAATACCAAACCTTTATGAATTAGAATAAGTAAAGTAATTTGATGAGAAAACATGGGTGTTAAATGAAAATCTTCAAGATTCCTAGGAAGGAAACATATTATATTCCTCGGATAAAAGTGAATAAATTAATTATATTTGATTTGGAAGATCAAGGGATGATGACACTTAAAACATAAGTACAAGATACAGTGTGATGCTTGGATGGCCAAAAACACTTTATTAGAAGCCAAGTTGCAATCCACATGCAATTTGGCTATTGGAAAAGAAACGGTGATTAATACAAAGCACATAATCTTGGATAAAATAGTGGTTGAGATTTGTTCATTTAGGTAATATCTCCATAAGAGATTACTAAACTGAGCTATAGGAAGTATAGATTAATGCGGAGAAGCTACGTGATAAAAGTATTTCTAAGGCCAATGTAGCTTTGAAGGTCGATTATAGAGGTAGATGAGTCCAACTTAATTTTGAACAATATCAAAATTATAGTGGGGGAGAGATGGGAGAAAAAAGGTTTTGACACTTACCATTAGATACATTGTAAGACTTATACTACTTTGAAATTCCATTCCATACTAACTATTATTAAAGATAAATGTAAAATTTAAAATAACCAAATGTATAATGTAACTATCTTTTAGTTATAAGGCTAAAAAAAAATGAGGGATTCTATTCATGATGATAGTGAAATTGGTTTTCAAGATTTGAATATGTTTAATGAGAGGTGTTATCAAGATTTGAATATGTTTAATAAGAGGTGTTATTACTAGAGGTTGTAATTGCTTTTGTTAGAGAACAGTGAAAGGCTATAAAGTGAGGGTCTCTATTCATCATTATATATAAGTGTGAAATTAGTTTTCAAGATTTGAATATGCGTAATTGGAGATGTCGTCACTCATTTGCATGACTAGTGTTCTTTACTCTGCAATAATTATTCTTATGTTAATACACTTATCTTCTTCTTGCATCTTGATGGGGTTTGTTATGAAATTGTAAGATATTTAGATGACATAAAATGGTTGAGGATTTTGATAATTTCCCCGACAACCATTATATGTAATCTTGAAATATTTTTGGATTGTGGGGTTTTTATTATAAGCAAAAATTTTAGCCTTTGCTACTATGATTTAATAAATGTTGTCATATTAATGCTTAATTTGCAAATTTTAATGTGGACGTCTCTATGATGTACTTATTTTTTTTGGATTCATTTAATATGTTTAATAAGCCTTCCTGCTAATTTGTATGGATGAGAATTAGTTTTATGTATGTATCTACGAAACTATAAATACATTTATGCTTGGTTTTCATCTTTTACATTCACCTGATGAAAGTTTCATAAATACATTATGCTTGGTTTTCATCTTTTGCATTCACCTGAGGAAATGGAATTTCATGTAGAATGGGATAAATATTCCCAATGGAGTGTTGGTTTAATTTAATGAAATACTATGTGTATTAATTTCTTGACCACATGACTTTAAAATATGTGACAATTTTTAAACTAACAACAAAATATATTTATGGAATTCGAGCTTAAATAATATCTTGTAATTATGGGATTCAAGCCCTTTGATTTATAAGACCCAATTATAGATCTAAAATGCAATGCATTTTTTCTCTGGTAGATACTTTGGCATAGTTCTTTGTAAAAAAACATCTCAGTATACACCACATGCCAAATGAGAAAACAATCCAAGATGATGACAATGTTAAATAAAACATAGTAAGTTAGCACTTATGTATTGAAGTGGTGAATGTTAGCACTTATGCATGGAAGTGGTGAAGGTTTAGAAAACAATCCAAGATGATGACAATGTTAAATAAAACATAGTAAGTTAGCACTTATGTATTGAAGTGGTGAATGATAGTACTTATGTATGGAAGTGGCGAAGGTTTAGATTAAGATATTATTTTTAAATTTATATTAATTTATTCCATAAAGTTAAATGACAAGAAATTTATTTTATGTAATTAGTCTCTCCAAATATGACTATTTTCTTAATACATTAAATAAATCATATAACTAATGCCATCCCACATAGATAATTCAATATCTTCTTAAAAACAAATGAAATTAAGATTAAACAAAATAAATGCACAAATATTAATAATTTTAATCTTTTTATATTATAAATAAATTTGAACTTTGATGCTCTAGTATGTAGTTGCTTCACCTATATTCCACTTACTAGCAAAAGCACTAGAAAGCCAATTTTGTAATAGTTCACCGAGAAAGATGGATTTGAAAATAGAATAGGAAACCTCTGTAAAACTTATTTTACAAAGGTTTCTTAATGGTAGAGTCTTTTACAAATGTCCACAAGGTAAGTATTTTACGAGATTTATGCTCCAAGAAAGAATTGAAGCATGAGTGTACTAGAACCAAAATCTAGCATCGATGTGCCATAGTAAAAATGAAGCACCGAATATACTAAACATTGATAATTAAAAAATAATTTATTACTAATAATTACTAATTATTCAACCCCCAAAGCAATGATGAATAACATGCTTAATATTGAATGAGTAAAATCACAAATAAATCAACCAGTTCTTTAATCGTGAAATATAGTGGAAAGTTGGGGACAAATAGGGACATCATTTTTGTACTAAGGAGGTGTTGATGTAGGAGAAATGCCCCGTGCCAACATGAGGGAGGATTTCCCAATGGTAGGTCCCAATCAGACATGCTATCGTTTGGTATGGAAATCTCCACCGGCATGTGGGCCCAATTGTTGCTAATTAAATGGGTTGCTCTCCGAAGAGAGACTTGCTCATTTAATCTAATCTAAATCCTAACTGCAACTCCAAAATACTATGCACATGTAGTCCTATTCTAACTTCTAACTATTCCTAATCGAGCCAACTTATCTAGCAAAGTATCATAATTATCCGAAGCTTCTCGTGATGAAGTTTATCTTATCTGAAGCTCCTTTCTTCCAATGTGTGGCTAGAGGGATTTTAAAAAATGGCTGTTGGAGGGGTTTTCAAAATAGAACCAGGGCCAAATACCTATAACTCGGGAGCACAAGTTTATGGAGGTTTCTATATCGGGGAGTTTCTTCCTGCAATCCTTTCCAGTTAGTGCTATTTCTTCTTTCAGTTTAGATGGTCCACCATTATAGTTTTTAGTTTATTGTTCTTTTTGGTACTGAACTGGTGGTCGCCTTCTCGAGGGGTCTCTACCATTTTCTGTTCTAGTTTTCTACCTCTTCTATAGCTTAGCAGTGTCTCCTCTTTAGTAGTGGCCCTTTTCTAGTCGTGAATCAAGTCGGTTTTCGTCAATCTTTTAGTCTTTAGGTGGTATGCAGGTGGCTGTTTTAACCTAACCAACCTTGTTCTCTTTATTACCTCCTTTATTGCTATTCTTGGAAATTGGGTATTGCTCGTCTTGGAACTAAGAGGTATTAATGTTGTTAGTTGGAACTTTTAGGTGGAGCACAGGTGGCTTGTTATATTTAAACTAGTTTTTTTCCTCATTTACTCTCCTTTTAATGTTTTTCTTGGTAACTGGGGTGCTTGGTCTCTCGGAGTTTGAGTGGTTATTTAGTGGAGCCCAGGTGGCTCACCCATGGCCCCTACTTGGTTGGCGAATATTGATGCTGACATAAGGGCATTAATGGGAGAGGATGATGAAGGCCTTTGGCATGAGGAAGGTCTTTTCACAAAGGTGGATACCTTGGGGGAGCGTACAAACAAATTAACTCATTCTTCCTTTTCTCCAACTGCTCCACCAGCTTGTTCCCTTAGCATGCTTACTCGTGAAGCACCCTCTTTCACATACTTCCTTCCGGGCTTGACAGATTCCATTTTGGAGGTGGAGAAGCTCTCTGCTGTGAGCAGTCCAAGAGATGAATTCATAGATGTTGGCAACACAAGTTCTTGAAAAAAGGTGGTTAGAATTGTTCTTTCACCACAAAAAAGTCGCAGACAATGGAAATCAAACAAGGTGGTGAAGCAAATGGTTTTAGGGTCCGATATAGGTCTGGAGGAGATTTGCAGAATGAATTTATATGGCCTGGTTGGGAGATTTTCCTACAACAACTTGTGTAATACGCTGCTCCCTATCTAGTTTGAACAAGTTTGGTCACCCCTATTAGGATATACTCCAAAGGTTTTATACTTATCTAAAGGATGGTTCGACTTCTTGTGTAATTCATCGGAAGACGCCTTGCTGCTACTGGATAGTAGGTGGGTTAATAGAGGTAACAATCTTATGTTAAAATGATAGAGGGTTTCTTTTGATCCAGTGAAAAAGTATTTGTCTCTTAGACATATGTGGGTGATTTTACCTGGATTACCATTGAAACTTTGGAACGATGAAGTATTGGAGGCCATCGAGAACTCACTTGGTAAGTTTATCATGGTTGATAGAGAATCTCTTTCCGCTACCTCTAGGAAAGTTGGTAGGATTCTGGTCAAATTGGATATTCACCTCGGGCTTCCGGAAGTCATTGAGATCGAGTGGAGGGATCGTCACATTCTTTAGTTCCTGGACTACTTAGGCATTACTTTTAGATGCAGTTTTTGCCGAAGCACTAGTCACCTGAGGCGAGACTGTAAAGGCTTCTTAGTTTAAGAAAAGGAGCCTGAAGATACAAACCGTTTAAGTGGTTCACCTGACTCTTGTCCGAGCACTGTTTTCTACAGTAACGAGCCCTTCCACTTTTCATAGGAAGACTCCAACTAGACAAAGTCCTTGGGTTTGCTGATGGGTAAGTTAAAAACACATTGCCATGCACTTTTTTCTTCTCTGTCATTGTGGGAACGAGATGCTCTGAATGCTTCCGATTGGCTCAAGCTCACCACTACCAAAGCTGACATGTCCCCTATAGTTGACAGGGGGGTTAGTGTTCCTACTGGCTTGAGTACTGAGCGTCATCTTTTTAAGGTTTCCCTGCCGGTATGTCATTCGGGGTTGACTCTTTTACTGTTCCTGTTAATCAGGCCGAGTCAAGTTTTAAGGTTATCTCGACGGTTCACTCCCTGGTTACTACTATTCCTAGTCCGTCAGATCACTCTCTCGGGTCTCCTTGTCCTCTGGTTGGAATTTATTCTTCTCCACTTGGCTACCGGGAACTAGACGAGGATGAAACCTGTCTTACTACAGCCCTTGACTCGTTATTACCCTTTATACGTGATCAAAACTCCACTGTTCAACTGCCTGTTTATCTTGGTAAATCTGTTCTAGACCCTGCTACTGGTGATGGGGAGGCTAGCTCATCATGCTGTCACGTTGAAGGGGATGGGAAGGATTTCGCCTGGTCTAGGGGCTTGGGGATAGAACACTTGTTGGTAAAGACTAGGAGTGCCCAGAAAAAGTTTTCAACCTTTTCCTCTTTGGAAAATAACCCTCATATTGCGACTGGTGGTGGGGCACTTAGAGCATTGAAGGCCCTGGCTTGACCAAAATAATGATATTGATCTCCCTCAACCTTAGGGGGACTGGAGCCACCCTAAAATCATCCTCTGTTCATTGTGTTCTGGATAGAAGACACCCTAACATAGTTTTTTTACATGAAACTTTGGTTCATTCCGAAAAATCTAGAACTTTCATGCATGCTTTACATCTGACTTGGTTTAGCTGTGCTGTCAATTCGGTTGGGAATTTAGGTGGATTGTTGGTTACTTGGGACCCAAATTTATTTGATATGGTTTCATTTCTTACCCGTGGTGGAATTTTATTGATAGGGGTCTGTATAGCTAGAAAAAGGGAGATTTCCTTACTTAATATCTATGGTCCTTGATTGGAGCGAAAAAAGTTTTGGAACCTGCTGGCAGATTCTGGTTTGTTATCTCTTAAAAATTTAATCATTGCGGGGATCTCAACTTGAACTTATCCTTGGGTGATATTTTGGGAGGTTCTTCCATTCTAGGGCCTTTGGCCGGTTTTTTCAAAGCATACTTTCAAAATAGTAATCTGATTGACATTGAACTGGGGAAGGTTGTCCCTACTTGGCGGAATGAACGATCTGGTGTAGCCTTGAATGCAAAAAGACTAGATAGGTTCTTCATCTTTGAAGAAATTCTTTCGTTGGTTGGAATTTATAGGTTCTGGGTGGAATTTCCTTTCGTGTTGAATCATGCTCCAGTGTTAATTCAGTTGGAAATTACACCACTTTTTAAGGCTTATCCTTTCAAGTTAAATTCTCAATGGCTCTTGGACGAGGATTTCATAGTTATGGTTCAAAATCTTTGGAATGATCCAAAATTACTTTGTGAGGGTGGAAAACAGAGAAGGTTGGTCTGGAAACTCAAAGATTTAAAGAAAAGCCCAAAACAATGTGTAAAGATTCGTAATATCAAGGCAAATTCTCACATGAGGAAGCTGAAGGAAGAAATAAAATCCATGCTGCAAAACTTTTTGGAAGGATCAAGATTACCAGAGGAGGAATCTCATTTAAAAAATCTTGAGCAAGAAAGGAACATGTTACTACATGAAAAGGAAGAACTCTGGAGACAACACAGTTGGGAAATATGGATCCACAGTGGTGACCAAAACACAAATTTTTTCCATAATTTTGCAAATTTCAGGAGGAATGGCAAGTTTGTTTGGGATATTAGAGATGATGTGGGGATATTGAACAATGGTCAGGAAAAATTAAAATAAGAGGACGTGAACCACTTTAATTTCTTTTTCAAAGCGCTAGATACTCCTTCCACAAGTGATCAAGTTAAAGTGGCAGGTCTTTTCTCTAGATTGGTAACTGAAGCTGAAGCAGAAGCTTTGTTTATTCCGATAAACTTAGGGGAATTAAAATAATTTTTAGCCAGTTTCAAAGTGGATAAGAGTCCAGGGTCAGATGGCTGGACAATTGATTTTTTTATTCGATTATTTGATCTAGTTGAGGGGGGATCTCCTAGATATGGTGGAAGAATCGAGATTAAAAGGTATTATTTCTGGAGGCTTAAACTCAAATTTTCTAGCCTTAATCCCAAAAGTGAACAAGCCTCTCACCTTTGGGGATTACAGACCAATATCTCTATGTAACCTCTGTTACAAAGTCATTTCAAAGATTATAGCAAATCAGATAAACC
>SNQJ01S0092098.1:0-28996 GCA_010110895.2 Picea sitchensis | reverse complement strand
TCTTGGTCTGCAAATTACTCAGAGGACTGAAGGGATGTTCATTTCTCAAGAAAAATATCTAAGAGAAATGTTGAAAAGGTTTCAAATGGAAGATTCTAAACCTGTGGGTACACCTATGGTTACTGAATGTAAATTAAGAAAGGATGATGACTCACCTGATGTTGATCAAAGCTCATATAGATCAATGATTGGCAGGCTACTGTATATTACAACATCTCACCCAGACATAATGCATGCTATAGGAATGGTAGGAAGATTTCAGTCTGCACCTAAGTAGAGTCATTTACAAGCTGTCAAAAGAATAATAAGGTATTTGAAAGAAACAATGACTTATGGTCTGTGGTATCCCATAAATCATAATTTTCAGTTAACTACTTATTCAGATGCAGATTGGGCAAACTGTGTTGATGAGAGAAAAAGCACCAGTGGAGGAGAATTCTTTCTGGGTGACTCATTAGTAGCATGGATTAGTAAAAAGTAGGGTTTCATTTCTTTATCAACTACAGAGGCAGAGTATATTTCTACTGCTACCTGTTGCACTCAGGTATTATGGATGATTCAGACACTTGCAAACTTGGAAGCAAAATAAGCTGCATTGATCCCAATTCATTATGACAACACAAGTGCCATCAGTGTGTCTAAGAATCCGATATTCCACTCCAAGACCAAGCACATTCCCATAAAATATCATTTTCTAAGAGAGTAGGTCACCAACCAGATTGTTCAGGTTCATTACATTCCAACCATAGAATAAATTGCAGACATCTTTACTAAACCCCTAGCCAAGACACCATTTGAATATCTCAGACAAAAGCTGGGTGTCATCCCGTCTCACATCTAAGAGAGTCCATCCTATTAGGGGGAGTCTTGTATTGATTGCATATCTGATACCTCCTAAATATACTGCAATAGCTCAGGGGGAGCATGTTTTCTTTGACATTGATGTCAAAGGGGGAGAAAAGAACATGTATGGGTCTTCATTGCCATCAATGCCAAAGGGGGAGATTGTTGGCATATTTTATAGACAATGCATGTTTGTCATTGATGGCAAGTACAACAACGATGATGAATTGAATACAGGAAGGATGTGCTAGGCGGGCACCATAAGTATTTTGGGAAGACGCTGCAGAGCTAGCTTGACAAGATCAGAGTATGCAATGATGGATCTCATTGAAATTTCTCGAAGAACATTAGATCTGAGCTCGAGGTCCGACCGACGTTGGATCTAGGAAAACCTGCACGCTCTTTAACGAGCAAGGTGAAATGCGAAACCCCAAAAAATATGAAACAGGCACCTCAACAAAGACTCGATTTTGGAATTTCGGTTACTGGGAGATGGAGAAGTCAAGAGTCGAAACTCTCCAACACAGGAATCCCGAAGTCACGAAATGCAAAACCCCGAAATCGCGAAATAGGTGCATCACTCAAAATTTTGAATACCGGGATTTCAGCTACTGGGAGATAGAGATGTCACAGACTCTCGTCATCAGAAGTCCCGAAGTGCTGAAATGCGAAATCCTGAAAACCCGAAATAGGCGCATCTCTCGTGGTTTTGAATACCAGTATTTCGGATACCAGGAGATAGATATGTCACGAACTCTCGTCATTAGGAGTCTTGAAGTGCCGAAATGCAAAATCCTGAAAACCCGAAAAAAAGGTGCATCACTCAGAATGTTGGATACTGGGATTTCGGTTACCGAGATATGTAGAAGTCAGAGACTCTCAACAACAGGAGTCTTGAAGTGTTGAAAAGAAAAACGTCGAAATTACAGAAGCAGGCACATCATACCGGGATTTCGGTTACCGAGAAATGGAGAAGTCATAGACTCTCATCATCTTGAGTCCCAAAGTGCCGAAATACGAAATCCCAAAACAAACACATCAACAAACCATGTCAGCTAAGGACACATGGCACAATTAGGCAATGACAAGTGTCAAGCTGATTCAACATTTTGGGCACATGTAAGTCACGATTCAGAGTGACATGTGGCATCTATTCGACACATGTCAATCCACGTATGATGTCAACAGGTTTACATCACATCAGAACTTTCTATTTCGGGATTTTACACAGCAAGCAAAAACTCCACCATCACGATGTCTTGAACTCTGAAATGCCAAAAGGGACCATTGTGAGTCTCGAAAATCTCGAAGGAAAAAATGCCGAAATCCCATCTGTTATCACTGAAATTTCGTCCGCAAATGGTTACAAGAATTCAGCATCCCCAAATAGTTATGAGGTCACCCATGGACCAATATTACCACAAAAGCATTCCCAAAGGGTAAAAAAACTATACAACTAGTGCAAAAATTAAAGGGCGCTATGGAGACACAGGGCTTGCATGCACATGCGCAAAACATAAATGCAAGATTCTCGCACATGCACATGATGTGCGACTGTTGTCGCAAAAAGTCGCGCACCTGAGAAACGTCGCATTTATGAGAGTGGTCGGCCTCCCACCCTCTTCTGGTTCAACTTCCAAGTTGATTTGACACTCAAATATGGACTAGATTCGACTGGGTGGCTGGTCAAAGACCTAGAAATGCCCTAATTATCCCCTTTACACACTACAAACTAGTTGGACAATACCTCAAAGGAATGCTATAAGAAGGCCATGGATACACTTCATTTTTCAAGGAATTCATAGCAAAGTTATGCTGCCACTATTCTCTTGAGGAATCTCCTATTCTCATCAAGAGTATACTTGCATCATTGCATTGGGCAATCCATCTCACCCCTTGAGTGGATTAGGAAAGAATTCTTTCACCATTTTCATTTTCATTTTCAAAGTTGTAAGAAGAGCTTATTTGTGGGGGTCCAAGAGCCCTCCCTTGGAGGAAGAAGGGACTCATAGTCCTCTTTCTTCTTGGTGTTTTCTTTCACTAATATCAACCTTACCATTGGTGACACGGGTCTTATTATTTCTTTTGTCCTTATGTCCCTATGTTCATTAGTTTAGTTGTTGTTTTATTTCTTAGTTGTTCTTTTATATTTCTTTCTCTAACCCTTTTCCTTACAACTGTCCTGCTTAGCAAACCCAACTAAGCTTGCAAGCACCTCTATTTTTCTCACTAAGGTGACGAAAGAGGTGCAACAGATTGAAAACTCCACTGGGCAAAGGTATTAATTTCCTACCCCATTTTGGTTTTTCTATCTCTTCTTTTGGTTTATTTAACTTGCAGGTGCATTAATTGGCCCAAGCTGACCTGCTAAACATCTAATTCCAAGTTGAATTGAGAGAATTCCACTCGAAATTTTCATTCACGGCTATGTGTTACTTGTGCATGGGGTTTTAGGCCCATAGACGCGCATCATGCACACATGCGCCTAAATCACAGTTCTGTTCTGTGCACCTGTGCTCAAGAGTTCGTTTCGATCTATGCACATGCACTCTGTGCACCTCTGTCTCCACTAAGACCTGTGCACCTATGCAAAAATTACACATTGTAAGCTTTTTGTGAGTTGGGAAAGGCCATTAGCCTCCTTGAAAGTGATTTCATGCATGTTTTAAGCTGCTCCACACTTATTTCCCTATTCATATAAAGGGATTAGTTAAAACACATAGGCACTTAGGGGGTTAAAATCATTATTTCCTCTTTTACTTTCATTTTTTCCACATGGATGGCTTGTTTTGACTAAACATATAAGGTGGAAATCATTTTTTATCACATCTAACTTGCATTGGGACTAGAAGTTGGATAACAATTGCTTAGTATGCTCTTCTCTCGCACCTCCAAGCGACCTTGAGAATCAGAAAAAGATTGTGGGACAATTTCATCTCCCTTAAGAAGATTAAAACCTTTAGGAGAGGACAACATCCCTTCTTGGGACTCCTCTTAGTTTATTTTTTCAAACACATATTAAGATTGTAACGGGCCCATACATGCCCACATGCTACAAAGATAGGATAGTGTTGAAATTTACTTTCTTAGATTAGATCACTAGGGAAGTTTAAAGGTTTTGTAACAGGCCCATACATGGCCACATGATCACAATCTAGGATAGTTTCAAAGCTTTTCTTAGATTAAATCACAACAGGGAGTTAAAAGAATAGTAACGAACCCACATGTCCACATGCTATCTTCCTAGGGAATTTTGAATTACGCAAGGTTGTACCAAAGGCATTTAGTTAATTAGGTAATCAACACTTGTAAGGACCAAGCGAAGTCTACATGCAACAATGTGACACCTAATTCATTAAAACATTGGCACACTTTCACTCATTCACACACAAAATTCACTTATCACTCACATAGTTTTCTTCTCCAAATGAGGCGGTCAAAGTAAGTTTCCTCCAAAGGGATCCCGAAACGCCCCACCCTTTTCTTGATGAAACTATCCACTCCCATTTAATTTCAACGAGGTTGGTTCACACCCCCAATCTCTCAAACAACCACATCTAATGTTTTTCTAAAATCTCACCAAGTTTTCCTCCAAAGGAGGTGCCAAAAGAATTTTTTTAGTCTAGGTAGGATTTCGGGGATAGGCATCCAAATAACTCCCCGTTATCTGGTTCTCTCATTATCAAAACAATAGAAGTTGTCAAATAGGGAACTGGAAATCCTCCAAGTCAAGTGTTCCTAACACCATAAGGCAGGGAGATACCAGTGAAGGGTTGAAGGCTGAGGTCTGGTTGTTCGATGCATGCCCCCTTGAGGCACCCACCTCTTGGACGGGATCCAGCCCATGACCTATTTCTTAGGCCGAAAATCTAAATGTTGCACTTTGACCGAGGTACGTAGTGACAAAATTGTAGGACATCTACCTAGGTGGCAATTGTGTGCTGGAATTGCACCTTGATCGAATTTTGTGTGGCTATTGGGAAATATCCCCAACTCTTTCAGGATATGCCCCCTTTACCTCTCATTATAACTGATTATTTCATCCTTCACTAGTTTCTCTTCCGGTGACTTCAAATCCCACTATTAAGTACTATTAGAAGGTCGAGTGCTATTTGAGAGGAAGGACGTTACATCTTTTAGGACACGAGCATTTATTTTCTTTGTTCCCTTAGATGGAAAAAACCCACTTATCCACATGTATGATTCTTTTACTTTACGTATGATGCACTTCTGATTACATGTTGATTTAGCTATATATTGTGTAAAGTTCAAAAATTACAACAAAAGGCTCTTGCTTATTTCACTCTCACCACCATTTTCACACATTCACTCAGCTAGTCGGACATCATAGGGGACCCACAGAATCCCCGTCATTCCAGACGCTTGCTAAATCTCCCTCCTATCTCAGGGGGAGTGTCTAGTTTCGACCACTCATCGGTACCACCTTCTCACACTATAGTGAGTGCCACTGTCTTAGGATCATCTTTGCTTGGTTCCACATTACTTGGGTCCACTTCCCAAGGTCATCCATCCATTCGCTCTCCTTTACACAGAAGCAGGGGAACAACTTACTCTCAAGGGGGAAGTACTCACCCACCTAGCCCCCCTCAATGGTCAGGTTCACAGAACACTCACACCATGGCTAGAGATAATCCTACACCAACACTCCCGATGCCATATTTGGCCTCTCTTCACATCCCAGATCTAAGAAAGATTACCAATGATCCTATATTGCATGACCCCACATGGCCTGCAATGCCCACCAAACTACCTTCAGACATCCCCAAGTTTGAAGGAAAGGCAGGGGATGACCTTACCAATCATGTCATGACTTTCCACCTATGGTGCTCTTCCAATAGCATCATGGATGATTCCATCAGACTTAGATTATTTCAACGCACACTCACTGGCCCATCAATCAAATGGTATGTAGATGAAAAATCAGGGTCCCATGCGACTTTCGAGTCCTTGGCCAAAGCATTTTTGACCTTTTTCTAATTACCCATCCACCATGACAATGGTCTGGAACTACTCTCTAATTTCAAACAAACCTCAGCCACACATATCGCTGATCACATTCACGAGTGGCGTAGGCGACGTAGTTTGTGCAAAGCAGAAACCACCAAACAACAGTGTCTTGACTGGTTTCTTAGATCACTTGTCTCTCTACTTGGTAAGGATGTAGCTTCCACTTTCCCTCATTTAGAAGAAGAAGCCATCAATAAGGCTCAGTAATACGACCTCATCTATTCACAGTCAGGGTATTTGTACACTGTACTTCCTGACTCCCAAAACCTGTGCCATTTGACCAAGACAAACCCGAGATGTCTCACTCAGCAGACAGACTCATTGGTAATACCGCTCACCATGGTCCACAACCCCAACAACCACCAATGTATGGTACACCTCAATATCTGCCGGCATATGGGGGCACCTCTTATTTCCCCCCACCTCCTTATCAACAACCATACCCTATTTCTATGCATCCACCCATCAGTGGGCCACCACCGACGCCCCCCATACAACCACCTATTCAGACAAGTTTTGGTACACTGTCTCCCTCAACTTATAGTACTAGATAAAGCACCACGCCTTCCTACGTACCCTACGGATCACAAATCCCATAGAATCCGTACTTTCCATTTCCTTCCCCCCCCACAACCCATGCCTCCCCCACATCCTCACGCTGGGGTGAACTTTATTCAACCCTCTCCCGTTCAGCAATATCAAAATTTTGAACAGCTGAATACGGAAAATCCGACCCACCTGTCGAATAATGCCAAAAAGAAAGGACGAAACAAGAACAATAATAACCCAGTTCAAGGTGGGAATCAACCCCAGCAGAACCAACCTACTGGGGGAAATCAAAACCAAGGGAATTAGAACCCCCAGGGGGGAAATAACAATAGGCGTCAAGGGAGAAATAACAATATGGTTAAAACCAAATTTCCTTGTGCCCTTTGTGCTGAGTTCGGTCATTATACTCATCATTGCCCCCAAATCATCGATTTTAAATGGATGAAAGAATCAAGCAGTCTATCACATCCTCTAGCACCGCCTACCCCTCAGTAGGCCCCACAAAAATACGTGCAACAACCCCCACCAGCCGTGCTATAGAATCCCATTCCACACCAAGGTGTGATGAAAACTCCACAAGAGATACAGCCTACCCCACCACAGTTGGGATAGTATCTCAATCCAAACAATCCAGCAGATCGTACGATCCTCCTCACCAGTGAGGAAGAAATCCTTCTACAAACAGGTAATCGTCAATACCAGCCACCTGCTGAGTCTCCTCCCATTCCCCCAGAAACACTCCCCGCACCAACGAGACCCCTGTTGGTGATCCTACGCCCTAACGCAAAACCATCGCTTCACATCCCTCACATACCATTGCGCAAGAATGTCCACAAACCACAGGCTAGGGCAGCTCACAATTACAGTTTGGTTGATGACTTAGCACAATCCCCAGCTGCCATGTTAGTCTTAGAGGTCCTTCAAACTTGTCCCACTCAACGGAAGTCATTACTTTCTGCCTTGGGAGCAGTCGACCCCGCAGACAGTCACCTCATCACGTTTGACCTCGACAACGAAGAACCTCACCTCCCCACTCTAATTGCTTTTCAAATTCTAGTCAAAATTTGGAACATTACCATTCATCGGTGCATCATCGATGAAGGTGCATCCACAGGCATTATGTCCAAATCTGTATGGAAAAAACTTGGTTCCCCCGAACTCATACCATCTGCCATTAATTTACGAGCTTATGATGGATGACCATCGTCTCCTAAAGGGCTCTTCCAAAATGTTCCCATAGAACTCGGGGGCAAGACCATTCTCATCGACATTGAGGTTATCGATGCCCCACTCAATTATAATATCTTGTTCGGTCGTAGCTACATGTATGCTATGAAGGCGGTTGCCTTGTTTGTTTTTCCAACCATGATGTCCCCCCACAACGGGAAGATCATCACAATTGACCAAGTGTCACATTATGAGCCTAACCCTTCGGCCAACATCAACAACATTCTCCCTCTCATTCACACAAGTAATGACGCATACCCACTTATCGAAATGGGTCCTGGGATTTTCAAAGACCCATCATTGTTGGGAACTTACCATGGAGCGCCACCGCTTCTTCATCCTTCCAATCAAGTATGTGTCGTATCATCCAACGAAACTAACATAACGGATACCCTTCCTCCTCAAGAGACTTCTATCATATCTGACATCCCACTAATCGCATAGCTCCCCCCTCATGAGCCTCCTGTGAACTTGTCAACTCCACAGGGTCACGAGTCCACCTCCCCCTAAGGCCATATCCCAATTTTGGAAACAGTTCCCCAAGCCATTACTCAAATTCCCTTCTTTTACCCTCCACCAGGTGTACAAGCTTTCCAAGTAGTAGCAACGCTTACCCTCCCTAATATGGTGTTAGCAATTCCAGTTTGGTATTTACATCCACCAGAGATGGTCCCCCGACCATCCCTTCCCCTCCAAATGGAAGGAATCCCAATGACAATTCCCATACTCAGCCCCACCATACCCTCTATGCCCCCATTCACTACCCTCCCTGCCACAGCTGGGGGCAGGTGCAAGAATAAGGAGCCCACAACTCCCCTTCCCCTGCGTGTCCAACCTCCTTGTGCGCTATGTGAGAAAGATGGACACCAAACTAACAACTGCCCATCTCTACCAGAGTTATGGAACTTGATTCCACTCAATCAACCTCCATCAACACTCGCCACTGTAGCAAGTGCTGCCGCTACCGCCCCTCACTCAAGTAGTAAAGAGATGCAAACCAAATTCGCTTGCGCTATATGCTCAGAATATGGCCATTATACCCACCATTGCCCCGCATTGCCACGCTTTCAGCAGACATTAGCCACAGTACGCCAAAGCTTCTAGAACGCGCCCAACCCAGCTACATCATCCCTACCAAAAATCACTGACATCCATTATGTCACAACTTCAGTCAATGAACGTATGAGATGCCCTTGCTCTCTATGTGAATCTTTAGATCATTTTACATACCAATGTCCTATGATCATTGAATACAGGCAACACCAATTGACCCTGATTCAAATCTCTACACCCCCTATAGAATCAATGGTTGACCTTACCTCGTCACTAGAGATTCTTCATATCATTTCTCCTGAACCCGAAGCACTCCCGATGCCCCCATTTTTCTTGGATGACCTATCCAAGGATTCACCTCCAAATCCTCCCAATTCTCCTATTCATTTCCCTACAAAAATATTACACCCAACTTCCATTGGTACTCCTCAGTACTTTGATATCTGGTTTATGTCGAGCGAACCATCGTAATCTGATTGCATCATTCCCCCTGCTTCTTCTTCACCCGAGGACCACCACACGACGACAGTCACCAGTATCACTCATTTAGACCCCTTGTATTCTCGCCAATTTCACTATGATCAGGACATACTCGAGGAACTAAAAACCCCGACTACCCATGGGCTACGCTCCACCATCGAGCGCTCTTCTTTCCATAGGAAGCCTCCATGCCTCCTAATCCACACCCCATATACGTAGTCAAAACCAAATATTTTATCCCATCAGGGCATATCGACTGGTTCAACAACCCCATTCTTGCCCCTGACGCTTTTGAAGAAGGCAACATGGCCAACATTTCCCCAACCATCAAACTCGATATTTCCATAAAAAATGGAGTTGTCGAGGAAATCACCATGGGCTCCACTTGTACTCCTCAAGAAATCAACGCCTATACAGCCCTCTTCCAAGAATATCGGGATATTTTTGCCTGGTCATACATAGAAATGCCTGGCCTTGACCCCTTGATTGTTGAACATCGTACCGACACTTGGCCTGACATAACCCCAGTTCGTAAGAAACAACGACCGCTACACCCATCCAAAGCCGCAACCATCAAAGCTAAGATCAACAAATTACGCACTACTGGGTTCATCTACCCCATCACCTATACATCATGGGTTTCCAACCCTGTACCTGTTAACAAAAAATAGGGCACTATCTGAGTCTGCATAGACTTTCGTGATCTCAATCACGCATGTACCAAAGACAACTTTCCAATGCCTTTCATCGATCAAATTATTGACAATTGTGCAGGCCATGAGGCTCTATCCTTCATGGACAGTTTCTCTGGTTACAATCAAATTCAAATTCACCTAGCCGATCAATACAAAACCACATTCACTACCCCTTGGGGTACCTTTTCATATCGTGTCATGCCTTTTGGCTTAAAGAATGCCAGTGCAACTTTTCAACGGGCTATGATGTACATTTTTCATGATCTGGCTCATATCATTCTTGCATACTTGGAAGACCTCACCGCTCGATCCAAGAAACACACCCAACATCTCGATGATTTACGGATCATTTTTCAATGGTGTCGTCAGTAAAACATCCGCTTGAACCCCCTCAAGTGCATATTCTGCATCACCGTGGGACACCTCCTCAGATTCATCATTTCCCAAAGCGGTATTACCGTGGACCCCCTCAAAGTCCAAGCCATCATTGAAATTCCACCTCCCCGGAATTGACGTCAACTCTAGAGCCTACAAGGAAAAGCTAACTTCCTTCGACGTTTTGTCCCAGACTACACCACTCGAGCACACAGATTCCTTCGTTTACTATGCCACAACATCCCATTCCACTGGGATGAACATACTCAACAATAATTTGACGATCTTAAAATGGTGCTCTCCAATGCTGCTTTAATTAGTGCACCCGACTACAATCGCGACTATATTCTCTACATCTCAGCATCCACTGTCTCAGTAGCAGGAGTTCTTGTCCAAATCGATGATGACGATCGTGAACATGTCATTTACTACATTAGTAAAAACCTCTCCGGGCCCCCCTTGAAGTACAAACACGAAGAGAAACTCACCCTCGCAGTAGTCCTTGGAGTCCAGAAACTGCATCATTACATTTTTCTTCACATGACTAAGGTTGTAGCAGATTCCAACCCTATGCAATACTTTCTTAGCCGTCGGCAAATTAATGGAAAATTTGCTCGATGGATCGTCATCCTTCAGAAGTACGATATTGAATTTTCAACACCTAAGAGCAAGAAAGATCTCATTCTTGCCGAACTTGTCACAACATTCCCCTCTAACACTACCAGTACCCCCGTCAATACCGAATTCCCCGACAAACATCTCTTCTACATCACTTCAGATGACCATTGGTATGGTGATCTCCTCGTCTACCTCCAGACTCAAAAGTTCGGTAACCACCTCTCACGCGATGATTGTCGTCATATCCGCCACCAGGCCCCCCGCTATCTCCTCATTGGAGACATCTTATATCGCCAAGGAATCGACACCATACTTCATCGATGCTTGACTATCGACGAGGCCGATAGAGTCTTAAACGACTGCCATAGAGGCATCTGTGGGGGACATCTCTAGGGAATTTCCACTGCTCAGAAAATCATCCGAGCAGGTTATTTTTGGCCTACATTGTTTCACAATTGCATTCATGCCATGAAATGATACGAGAACTATTAGCTTTATGCCAACAAAGCACGAGCACCACCTGCTCTCCTTCACCCAGTCATTACTGCCGACCCCTTTTGTAAATGGGGCATCGACTTCATGACCTGTAATCCCCCCTCCAACAATGGGCAAAAATACATTGTTGTGGCCGTTGATTACTTCACAAAATGGGTGGAAGCTATGCCCACCTTAAACAATACCACTAACACCGCAACCTATTTTTTCTTTAATCACATCATATCTCGCTTTGGAGTCCCACTCCAATTAGTTTTCGATCACGGGAAACACTTCAAGAATGAGATTTTTGTCAAACTCTCATCTCGGTTAGGATTCTCCCATGAGTTTTCCTCACCATATTACCCTCAGTCTAACTGACAGGTCGAAGCAGTTAGCAAGGGAGCCCAGTCAAAAAATATATGTCCTCCACCGTAGTGAAGGCAATTTGCTCTCCCCACATCAAAAAACAATGGAGGTCTGGACTCCACATCCGGATAAGAAATTGCAGGAGATACTCTTGCGCCCATATCAACGGGCACTCAAAGAACTTCAAAAACCCACAGGCTGCCAAAGTAGCATGTACCCCTGGATCCTCAATCGCCATGACATCCCTCAACTGAGACCAATCCCGCTCTCGCTAGCCAACCAACATCGTGCACAATAATCACCTACACCCACCAAAATAGTCTTTGGTCAACCATATTGACCATCAAAAGCATTACCAAATAAGTTTTACACCTATCAACCTTGCCTCCAAGGCACGACTATTTAACCCACATATGCGCACACATGCGCACCTGATCACTCCATAGGCACACACATATGCGTGCCTGTTCACCCCACATCCGCGCACTCCAATGTGCCTATCCATCTCACAGGCGCGCCTCAGTGCGTGCCTGTTTACCCTACAGGGGCCCCTCCATGTGCCCCTGTCACAAATGCAGGTGAACATCATAGAGTTCCTGCCCACTACCCAACCGCGCACCCATGCATGGCTATCCAGATGGTAGGCACGCACTTGTGCATGCATATTCCCGGATCGCCCGTGCACTTGTGGGCCCACCTCCCTCAAAACCCCTGTACGTCCCTCCATACAACCCCTGCCCAAAAATGGAAACCCTACTTCTATGCAGGATGATCATACTACTAACCTGAAGCTCACTGGTCCTTGATCGGAAACCTCATCCTCCCAAAATCTCTAAATCTCCTCTGAATACTTCTTGTCCAATCACTATAGAAACAAGTACAAATGAGGTGACAATGTGAACCCTATAACTATATATAGGCATTTCCGCCAAACTTCCAATCACCATTCTGAGAGCTTCGAGTGTCTGTTCTTCGATCCATCTTCAGCCACGGGATCAACATCCCGTCATCTACATCACGACACTCCCCGGGCCACTTTTCATCTTGAGCCCCTGGGATGCCCTAGGTACACATGCTCATATTCAAAATTATCAAATAAATGCTCGTATGTTTGATTCTCTTCAGATATTGTTCACGTCGAGTATTTGGTTTTCATGTGTGCAGGTACTTGGTCATCATACATCAATGCAACCCCTTCAGGTATATACTCAACGTTGGCATATAGTCATTCCCTCTGAATCTCACTTGCATCTCCAGTCACATCCTCTAACATTTGCCTCTAGGAGCCACATCTCCGGCTCTGTAGTACCAACACCTCCATCTGCATCTTCGGTACTGTCATCCAGTGGCACTCTCCCCCACATGAGTTGTCCCATTCATAGCACCCTTTTGCACATTGACACTCATGCTTTTTTTCAACCCTTTAGGGATGGGAGTCCTGATAGTCTTACATTATGTCGTGAATTAGCCACATACTCATTCTTCTCATTTTTCTAGCTTTCCCACCAGACTCCCCGATTATCTCTTCAAGGTTCTATTTTTGACTGCACCTCCGCAGTATCATGAACCCTCCATTTCATCCACAATCAGTTTGCCCATCTGCAAATTTCCCTTCATTTCACCTACCTCATACAGAAACCCACCCATGGGGCCCCCACCCTCCACCAGTTCTTCAAGCAAATTGTGCCCTACCCAGGCCAACCATATTACATTGGGGCACCAATTTCTATATTTGTACAATCATCCCACATTATTATTTATTTATTGTACAAACGCCTTTGTTTCCAACATTTACATTACCTTTTTGTCGTCACCTTTGGCGACCTTCTTCCCTTTTTTGGAAAAACGAAACCCATGTCTCCCTTGGTTGGGGAACTCATTATCATCTACCCTTGATGACATCGTCCATATCCTCTAAGTATCCCACAGGTCACCTACCTCTTCCCGCTGAGTTTGTTCACTTTGTCCCGCCTCTAGCACAACTTATCCCACGTCTTGTTGTCCCCTTGACACTCGACTTAGTTGAACAGTTGCGGCCACTTATACTTCGCATATTCCCCCAACCAAGGATAGTCTTGAGTCTCCATACATCTTGAATTCGACCATGTACCTCCTCCAGTTCCTCACCTCACCTTGTAGATTTCACAAAGCCCTTTTCTTTTGGGATTCGCATCCCCCTTTGGTCGACATCAATACAGTTTTCTAGAAGGGCGACAATATCTTGATTCTCATTACCTATCCAATGAGAGATCTCAGACGGCACAGGGAGAACCACAATTGCTCCCTGCTGTCGTTGACCCCCGTAACATTCGACTTCAACACTTTCTCATGTTACGGTGGGTCTTACTTTGCGACTATTGCAGTTATTTCTTATATTTGCTGAAGACCTCTGAACTGGGCTGGACTATCAATGCCTACACCATCCATGATATTTCTTACATATATCACTTCCTACTGGTCAAAGTATGTTCCTTTGCAGAATTATCTTCTGCCTTTATCACAACCACCCTCGAGGGTGCTGCAGTTGTCTACATCAACACATCATTCCTTTTTTGAGTTACATGACACGAGCATGGGGCATGCCCGCCTCGTTTCTACACAGTTTATTTTTACACACCTTATGGAAGGTTGGGTTCTACAGGTTCCCTTCTTCCTCCAACAGGTAGATCTTGACAATCCCACTATCTCTCTCTCTTACAATGGTACTCTCATTAGAAGAAACATTGATGGATTTTGGCTATACGTATGCTCCTAACCTCATCCATTAGGGGTCATCTGTTATCACTGAAATTTCATCCGCAAATGGTTACAAGAATTCAACATCGCCAAACAGTTATGAGGTCACCTACGGACCAATATTAACACAAAATCATTCCCAAAGGGTCAAAAAACTATACAACTAGTGCAAAAATTAAAGGGCGCTATGGAGACATAGGGTGCACACACACATGCACAAAACAAAAATGAAAGATTCGCGCACATGTGCACGATGCACGATTGTTGTCGCAAAAAGCTGTGCACCTAAGAAACGTTGCATTTATGAGAGTGGTTAGCCTCCCACCCACTTCTGGTTCAACTTCCAAGTTGATTTGACACTCAAATCTGGACTGGATTCAACTGAGTGGCTGGTCAAAGACCTAGAAATGCCCTAATTAGCCCCTTTACACACTACAAACTAGTTGGACAATACCTCAAAGGAATGCTATAAGAAGGCCATGGATACACTTCATTTTTCAAGGAATTCATAGCAAAGTTATGCTGCCACTATTCTCTTGAGGAATCTCCTATTCTCATCAAGAGGTATACTTGCATCATTTCATTGGGCAATCCATCTCACCTTTTGAGTGGATTAGCAAATAATTCTTTCACCATTTTTCATTTCATTTCAAAGTTGTGAAGAGCTTGTTATGGGGGTCCAAGAGCCCTCCCTTGGAGAGAGGGGACTCATAGTCCTCTTTTCTTCTTGGTGTTTTCTTTCACTAATATCAACCTTACCGTTGGTGACATGGGTCTTATTATTTCTTTTTGTCCTTATGTCCCTATGTTCATTAGTTTAGTTGTTGTTTTATTTCTTAGTTGTTCTTTTATATTTCTTTCTCTAGTACTTTTCCCTTACAAGCTGTCCTTCTTATGAAACCAAGCTAAACACAAGCATATATTTTTTCTCACTAAGGTGATGAAGGTTTGCAACACCATCAACCATCCATTTTAGTGGGTTATGTGAGGCCACGTCTGATCACTTTGGATATTTTTTGATCATGAATTTGATAATGTTGGAGTCGCGATGACTCAAAGGGAAAAATGCCAAAATCATTGAAACTGACATCACAAAATGATAAAGACTCCATACTGGAGGTTCGGATACCGGGATTTTGAGATGTCAAGGTATTTCACCACATAAATAGCGAAATGTTGATTCGCCGAAAAAAAGGAAACTCATGAGTATGAACCATTGATCCGACTTAATTTAGGAGTTTTGGATACAGAAACTAGGTGTCAGAACACTTACCAAAAAATGCTAAAAAGTCGAAATGTGAAATTGTGATATCTGATTTCGAACTAGGCATTAGTCACCGCTTGTGGTCGATGGGGAAAGAACTGAGTATAGGCGAAGCTATTTTTCGGAGGTTCGGGGATTAGGACATGGAGTGTAGCAAATCTTTACGAGATCTAAAATACCAGTAGAGGGTGGCGAAATAAATGCAGATCATGGGGGAATGATCCAGCAGCAGTGCGAATTGATTTTGGGCATGATGTCAGACTATGTTTCTCCTCGCGGGTCTAACTTCTGGAAACCATTGATGGTCTCTACAAAAGGATTCAAAGAGACCTGCAATGTGATCGCCAGGAGGAATCGCGAAGTCTCAAGCTTCTTAGGTGAATGTGATGATTCTTAGAGGGAATGCGACAAGTGGATGGCGTTGATGCATGGCGAAGCATAAAGTATAAGCTTGACTATGCCCGAGGAAAGATGAAAAGTCTTGACTACCGGAAGTGAGGAATCTCAACATGACATCCAGTGATGATGAGCAGCATTAGGAAACACTTTGGTGAAGGGTTACCATGATGATGAGACGAGCACTCAAGATGTGGAAGAGATTAGCGTGGTGTGAGAGCATTGCATTGCATGCACAAGGTGCCTGAAGCTATAAGTACAGTGGAGAAAGAGATGAGGGGGTTGTTCTTTGTTGTGAGTGATGCATGTGTAAATAAGGAGGAGGAGTGAAGTAGCTAAAATGCATAGAGACAAATGGTGCATTGAAGAGGAATGATGCACAAAGTACAAAATATAGAAGAATAGAAAGTGCAAGGGATGCGTCTTGACGGAGTGGGGAATGACGTGAAATCTTGCGGGGAATAGTGATTAGTCTGGTAAGCTATTGTTGAACATAATATCATTGTAATAATTTTGTTAACACATTTTCATAAGAAATAGGGTGGTAGAGGTGCTAGGAGGATTGGTGTCCCTCAAAGGTTCAAGTGGGTGCTTGAACCTGAGGGGAGTTAACTTCCCTTCTGGTTGAATTCACTTTAGAGAAACTAGAGAGTTGGTGCTTCCTTCTAGTTGGTGCTAGAGAATCTGAGAGTTGGTGCTTCCTTCTAGTGGGTGCTAGAAAAGCAAGGACAGATTGCTCTCAAACAGTTACAACTTTGAAAAAAAATTTTTGTAGCCTCACAATGACCAGGTTGTTGCTCATTTGTATGATAATGTAAGAATGTAAATAATACTTATCGCTATAAAGAAGAGAGGTTTTACCACAATGGGTTTCACCGAGAATATTTGTCTACTGTGTTTTCTCATGTGATCTTCAATGGAGCCATTACTTATTTCTGCATTGTGTGTGATCATCATTGAGGTGCCTTGTAAATATTGTAAAAGAAACATAATTGTTTAACAGGTAACAGTGATTCACCTCCCCTCTGGGTTGTCCATGAGACACCATTTCTTCGAAATGCATGTAGTATTTCCATCATTCCTTCTCATAAATGGGTTTGTGTAGAGTCCCTTTCAGCAGGTGGTGCGACTTTCAAAGCCATGGTCCTTCCTGTGCATTGGGACAACACCAATTCCATTTCACGAGGCATCACATTCCACAATAAAGGTTTTGGCGTGCAGGTGGTCAAGATGGGGCTTTACATCCCTCTTTAAGATTTTCAAAAGATTTAGTTTCCTATAGAGTCCATGAAAATGTGTCCTTCTTAGTTAGTGCCATTAAAGGTCTTGCTATTCTTCCACAGTGTCGAAAAAACTTGCGGTGGTAACTTTGTCAAATAAGGAAATCCTCTAAGGATTATTTAATGTTTTGAGATCGGCCAGGTCCATCATGGCCTTAATCTTGTTAGGGTCTACCTTGACACCTTCATGAGATACAATATGACCCGATACTCTACCTCCAGCCTCAAATAAAACATTTGGATGGTTGTATATAATTGTTGCTTGTGGATTGTAGCACCTTGTCAACATGCCGCACATAGTCCTCCCAAGACTTTCTATGGATTAGTATATCGACCAAAAATCTTAACACAAATTTTTGAAGGAAGGGGTTTGAAAAGTAGGTCATCAACCCTTGGAATGTGGAAGGTGCATTTATTGTAAGGCCAAAGGCATGACCAAAGAATTCATAATGGCCTTCATGAGTTGAATGTTGTTTTGGATATCTTCTTCCTTCTTTATAATCTGATGATACCCTAAAAGAAGATACAACTTTGTGAAATAGACTGCTCCATGTAGTTCATCTAAAAAATTATCAATGATGGGAATGGGAAACTTATATTTATGGTAGTCTTGTTGAGCTCTCTATAATCGGACACATCATGCATGGAGGCTATCTTTCTTGAATACCATTACCAGCACGGTCTTGAGTTAGAACTTTGGCTAGGTCTATTGGTACTAGCCTCTAACATTCTTCAACCATCGCTCAATTTCACTCTTCTAGGCATGAGGGTATCTATAGCAGTGTTAGGAAGAACACTCCCAGGAATTGGGTGAATTTCATGGTCATTATTTTTGAGTGGGTGGAAGACGCTTGGGAATATCTTCAATTTTGGAATGCTTATCAATGATCCTTTGGAGTCTTGAGGGAATAGATGGCTTAGATGTTTGAACATCTAGTGGGCATGGTTGTGCAATAGCAGCCTTGAGAACACTTTTTTCAATATTTTTTGTCATGCCGTTAGAGCTTATCCCCGCCTTCTTGAGTTTTGGGTGTGATACCTCTTAACTCAATTTCTTTTCCTTCCAATGAAAATTTCATGAAAGTTCTTGAAAATTAAAATAGCGATTTCCTAATGATTGTAATGATTAGTTCCTAATTGCAAACATAACATCTGCACCACCCGTGGGTGTAGCAATCATTGGACTATTCATTACATATTCCCCATAGTAAGATTGATCTTATTCCATTTTAAATTGATTGTTCCTCCATCTACAATCATTGCCAGAGCTTCTTTGTGTTGGATATACAAAGCAATTGATATCTTTGGCTAATTTATAGTGAATGAAATTATGAGTGCTTGCCGGAATCAATTGGGACTATTACCTTTTTCTTTTGATGTATCCTTAGATCTTGAGGGGTTTGGTGCTAATTCCAACCAATTACATTACCGATGTCATGGGGTCAGCTCTTCAGTTAGAATTGCTTCCTACGTTTTCAAATGTCTTGAGATGGTTCTTGTTCTTGTTCTTCTTCCTCTTCACAATCTATGTAGAATAATTTATTCTCACCACTTATAATCCCTTACTGTACTTGCTGTACAATTAAAGCATAAACCTTTTGCTTTTCTTTCCTCCAATTGTTGAGGTGTCAACCTTGTAGGTTGGTGTTTTAGGAGAGGAGAATTGTTCTCTTTATAGATGTTAGGATTAGTCCTTCTAGTAGCCATAGCCATATTTCTACTTTCAACATTTCTTGCCACCTTAAGTAAGTTCTCCAATGATTCGGGTTCCCAAAGGTGAACCTCATGTTGAATATTACCCTTTAAAGTTCCTATGAGCTACATCAATCAAGTGCTCATCTGGAATATTGGTTATAATTCAATCTTTGGAAGTTCTCAATGTGCTCGATGGCAGACCCTTTTGCTTGAGATTTATCAATTGGCTAAAGAAGGTGTGCTCCTTGTATCATCATAGTGTGCTATCGTGCTGTGAAAATTGTCCAAGTGGCAGTGATTTGAGAGAACAAAGCATCGATACCATACAAATTGATTAGGTTCTAAATATAAAGAAACGAATTCATTTACCTTTGTGTGGCACATTATGGAGATCAAGGAGTACTCCATCCGAAGTATCCATGTGATTTGGTCCTTGCCATCAAAACTTCCTCTATCAATCTTAGGAATGTGGTTGGTCTTCAAACCAAAGGTTGGAGTTTGTGGTTGGTCTTCAAACCAAAGTTGGAGTTTCTCCATTCTTGATTCACCTTCCTTGTTTCCTCATCATGAATTTCATGGGATGCATTTTCACTTTCAGGTGTCTTCTCTGTTACAAAAGTTTTCAATACTTCCTTGATCTCCCCTTTTAAACCATCCATCTTAGTATCCAACTTAGCTTCCATTGAATCCATGTTCTTTTGTAGTTCATTTATGTCCCTAGACATTTCTTCACCTTCATCAAGAGTCCAAGTAGGATTTTCTGGAGTCTTATTTGGTGTAGAAGTTCCCTTTTTTGGTGGCATGTTGGCCAAGTATCACTTTTGAACCTTGATTTTGAGGCGGTTCTGCTAGATAATATTTCTTCTATTGTATCTCCCAAGTTTCGACCCTTCTGGGTATGAAAAATTCTTTTATGTAGTTCTCTGATATTTCTTCTCTGCAATGCCACAGGTCTGATCAAAATTGGATGTGCCAAGTGGAATTTACGGTAACTTCCCCACAATTTGTCAATTTTTTTCCTTTCCAGGAGATCTCATTTGTATAGCGTGCTCCACACAAAATAATTGATATAAAATTCTGAAACTCACACCAGAAATACTACAGACTATCCAAAATCCAATGAAACTAGTTCTACTCAATTTGGATACTCTAGGAAGAAGTTATGATTGTTTTACCTAGAACACCTTCTTGATACTAGTTAATAGGACTGGTTAGATACCCTATCTTACACAGGGTGTATCTACAAATTTAAGATGATCCAGAAGTTGAAATGTTTACCACAGATACGTTACTAATTTTTGTAAATAGCCTCTAAAGTTCAGGGTCTGAAACATTATAGAAAAGTTTTTATAGCGAAAATTCCGCAATGACTCAGTTTAGGATGATTCCTGAACTCTATCTTGTACAGGCTTTATCGCCGAAATTACAAGGCCCCAGGAGATGAATTTTCAACCCAACGTACCTTGATCTGTCTACTAAATATCCTCCAAGAATTTACTTCTGAAACATTGTAGAAAAAAAAGTTATAGCGAAAATTCCAAGGTGTCTCAGATGTAGCAGCGAAACCCCAAGACCTTGAGCTCTGATACCATATGTTAAGAACCAAATATCAATATAGCATAGAAAAACCTCAAAAAAAGTACTCAACACCTTGAAAAAGAGATACTTTCAGATAATAAGCCTCTTCAAGCGGGCAACTTCCTTTTACCCCACTTAAATGTTCAAGTACAAGGTGATTCAAAATGAAAATGTCTCCTTGGTATATATAGGAGACTAGGAGGTATAATTACAACTAATGGCCTAAAGCTGACATAAATAAAATAACATTACTAATATAATATGCCCCAATTAAAGGGTAATGATCCAATATTAGGGCTTAACAATGTGCTTGTGGTGAAGGTTATAATTGGTTATGGCATGATACATGTTTGAGGTATGTTTGGTTTGGAACATGATTGAGGTACATCTTGGCTACATGGCTGATTGAGGTATACTCTTGTATGACATGATTGTTATGGTTCATATTTGAGATGTGGATGTATGGTTGAGGTATATATGTAACACCCCTAGGCCGAACCCCAATTGTAAATGTAAATACAACTGTACTTAGGCTGGTGAGCCGAGATGCAGAAAATACAATATGTCTATAATATAAACGTAAATGTATTTACATGCAATTTTTAATGAAAAACAAACCACTTCATGCAGACCGATCACGTGAAAGAGTATGGAGGAATGAACTCCACCAGTTAGGGAAAGTGAGGGGATAAACCTTAAGGTTAAGGGGCTAAGCTAGGGATATTAATCCAAAATGGAGTATTATACTGATATTCCTTGATGTATAAAATGTGAATAATTATTTTATCCTAAGTTTTATGGAAGGGGACAAGTGGGCAAAAGCATCTCCCAACAAGACAAGTTTCAAGTTGAGCGCATGCAAAAAAATAGTGGAGACTTAGTGCATTTTCAGGGGCCCTTCATTTGGGCATTGCTTTGTAACGTGTTGTGCGTCATGCATGTTTCCTCCAGTGCCTACACTCACAGGGTTTTGGGAGATGACCTCCGAAATATGTTGTGTCTATCACCGTACTATTTTCCCAGGATGCCATTCATGCCATGATTCCAGGAGGCCATCGTTTTATTTTCCCATCATTCCTCCATTTTCCTAGACTCACATATTTTTAGTAGTCCATTGGATTTTCTTGTACCTGTACCTGTACAGATACCGTACCCATGGAACTTAGGAACTGGATTGAAGAAGTAGGTTGTCAGGCATGTAGAAGACTGAAGAGGCAGGTTGTCAAGATGATGACAAATTCTCTCTAAGTGAGAGGATTGCTGGGGGATTGATTTCTTGAAGGTGCTAAATTGCAACTACCGTGCTCTGAGACTTCCTATCCAGCCTGTTGCTGAAGCCCTGGAAAGGAAGTGGGGAAGACATAGGACTGTTGAGCAGAGAAGGGGCACACTTCCTTGGGTGGGAAACACATGTGGGGAATGAGAGGCTATAGGCTATTATTGAGTTGGCACCTATGACACATTCCTTCCAGTTGTCTGAGTAACATCGACCTAGTTAATAATCCCTTTACCCTGGTGGAGATTGGTCCCAGCTCAGGGGTGACCACTGCTGTGAGTTTTGTGAAATGCGATATAAGGTTGGGAGGAGCATGGAAGGTCTGTACGCAGTTGGTGATCTTATTTATTAGAGTAAGTATCAATTGTGTTAATTTACATGCTGCATAATTATACATGATTTTATTTTTGTGGGTTCTTCCTATGAATGTTGCATGTGTATTACTACTGTATATTTTTCATGAATCTATGTATCTACAGAGTATCAATTGTCTGTTTAATTCATATACAGTGGGAATGAATAATTTTATTAATACAATTAATTTTATTCATTGTATTTCCATAATATTTGTATTTTTTTAATATATATACAGTTCATGGAAAAATCTCTTGTGGCATAGCCTAATAGTCTAAGGATGGGGATGTTACAATATGGTATCTGAGCTCCAGTTTCCAACACTGAGCCTAGATGGGGTCAGGCAAGACGAATTGATTAAATTGCGTGGAGTAGGGAAAAAGTCCCAACTTCTGTTGTTAAATTCTTGGAAGTTTGAGAAAACTGGCCAAATGGAGAGATATTCGTAATTAATATTTGATTCAAGCAAATTCCAACCTCGAATTGGTCAAATTTGAATCACAAGAAGTGTACAGGAGGCTTCTTTATGTCCCCCAAAAAAGAGAAAACTCCATATGATAAGGAGATGAGCGAGATCTGTTTGGGAGGGGATCGAATCCTTCACAGCCATCGGATTTGGAAAAGGAGCACGACGGTTAACCACTCAAGTCCTTTGGACTTCACTGCTTCAGTAGATTTTAAGTATTTTTTTTTGAAAGGGAAATAAAATCCCCAAAGCTCCGAAGTCCCGGAGTGAATCTACGCTGTAGATCATTGGGAGGAGTACTTGACTGTTGGATTAGCCACGGAACAAATATAATTCATAGATCTCCCGGTTCGATGGTTTGACACTTCGGGATTTGGTAGTCCTTGTGTTTCCAGGAGGGGACTTCCCTAAAGTCCTGAAGTCCAGAGCCAATCTAGATCGTTTGTGTTTGGGGACACCTGTCCGCAGATTAGCAAGTATTTGGAATTTTGACATTTGAGAGTTTTATAATGTTATGTTTGGAAGTTCTATAAAGCCTAAAGTTTTGAAGTCCTGGAGCACCAAAGTCCCAAAGCTCCAGGGGGCACTTGTTCAGAAATTCGGAAACTCAACATTTGGGAGTTTTTAAGTATGCTGGTGAGAAATCCTCTGAAGCCCTAAGCTCCGGAGTGTCATAGTCCCAAAACTTCGAAGAAGCATTGTTCGAGGAGTTAGCCACTTCGATGTTCGAAGGAAATGTTGTATGGTGTTGGCAGAACCTATGAAGCCCAAAATTTTGAAGCATTGGAGCCTCGAAGCTCTGAAGAAGCATATGTTTAGAAGTTCTTCAATTTTACGTTCAAGGGAAATTAAGGTGTGATGTTGTAAGAACCTTCGAAGTTTGAAGCTCCAGAGCACCGGAGTAACGATTCTTCAAAGAGCCTCTCCGAGAGTTCGCTAGTTCAATGTTCAAGAGAGTTAAGGTGAATTGTTGTAAGAACTTCCAAAGCCTGAAGTTTCGAAGCTTCAAAGTCCTAGAGCTCCGAATAGTACAAGGAGGCTAAGCACCGAGTCCTAGCTTGTGGTCATATGAGTTTTCCACCGAAAAACAAAGGCTAGTGCCCAAAATTTTATTGTATTTGAGGTAGAAATGGGCTAAAATAAGGAGCCCGCAAGGTTCTGATTTGTATGGAACTACACCTAAAGAGGACTGGTGTATGTTTTGAGAGGATCCAACAAGGGTCCAAGAGCTAAGTTGGCTCTAAATAAGAAGAAGAACTGTACAAGGTTTACCTCCCAGGAAGGACAATTTTCAAATGTCCATAACTTTCTGCTCAAGACTCAGAATTGAGCATGGAAGCAGGTGTTGGAAAGGTATTGAATAGTAGAAAATAACTACTAACTCAGAAATTTGACTTGGGAAGACAATTTTTAGGAAAATAAGAAGAAAAAATTCTGATGCATTATGGAACCAGAATTGAGCATAATTTCCTGAATTTGTTAAATCAGTCAACCTAACAAGTTCTGTTGGCTGCACATTTTGTAGAGTTAAAAACTATTAGATCATAGAACGATCAACACAGAGTGCAGAGGGATGGAAAATACATGGGGGGAATACATCCAGGAATATGAGATCAGAGGGATGGATGTCCATATGAGTATTGAAGGTACAAACTCAAATAGACATGGAGAAGGAAAGGGAGAAAACATGAATATGGTAGAGACTATTAATTTTTTTCAAAAGGATGTATAAATTTATAAAGCTGATAATGAAAGGCTTATGAAATCCAAGGAGCAACAAGAGGACTTCAACATAAAGTTGATGCAGATCTTGGACAAAATCTAAAAGAAGATGGATAAGGAGAACGACTCAAGCAAATCAGGAAGTCACAGGTCTCTTGATGAGAAATGAAGAACAAGAAGTGTTAGTAGACATCACCATCACTCCCTAAGACATTCCAATAGGAGAGCACCCAATAGCTCAGGTCCATCCCATGTCAGGAAGCATAAGAATAGGTCTAGGGTGGATGAGCTACAAGGAAAAATGAACAAAATCAAACCTCCTACAATTGATGGCAAGCACAATAAGGATGGAGATGCAGAGACATGGCTGTTAGGCATGAGAAAGTATTTTCAATTACATAATTACTCTTCACATGTAGAAGGAAGAATTTCCATCTATCAACTAAAGGGAAATGCATCCATATGGTGGGATCAACTTGTGCAGGTGCAACACATTGATGAGATAAATGTTACTTGGAGGGAATTCAAGAAGTATTTTCAAAATAAATACTTGACTAAGAGATAATATTACAAGAAAATGAAGGAGTTATTTGAACTCAAGCTTGGGAGTATGACCATAGAATAATATGAAAGAAGGTTTTTAGAACTACTAAAGTATGTTTCTTTAATCAAGGTAGAGGCCGTTAAGATTCAAAGGTATTTGAGTGGGTTTCCACCATTCATCAGTGAAAAGATACAATATGATGATCCCAAAACATTGGAGGAGACCATAAGGTGAGATAAATGCCTATATGATCAGTATAAAGGAAGGAAAACTTTCCAAAAAGCTTGGGAAGACAAAAAGAAAAATAATATGGAACAGAGGAAAAAGGGGAATAAGCCATCATTCTTTAGAAATAATCCTTAGGGACAACCAACTTCCAAAGAACCCAAGATGATTGAGACGGGGGGGGGGGAAGACCAAGAAAGCCACCTATTCAATGTTGGGGTTGTAAGGGAGTTCATATGTATCAAGATTGTCCTCATAGAGGTGAAAAAACGAGGACTGCTCACAATGTACAACAACTTGAAAAAATGGAGGACATGGGAAGAAATGTACCTAGGATCTACACATCCCTGAACAACAAGTAAGATGAGTTTCAGTCACATATGGTTGAAGTAGAAGGTAAGATCAACAACCAAACCATTGATCTTTTATTTGATTCAAGAACTATTCATAGTTATATAGATCCTAAGATGGTGGAAAGATTACATTTTCCATGAAACAAGCATGGAAAATCTTGGTTGGTGCAACTTGCTACAGGAGCTAAAATAAAAATTAATGAGATGGTTAAGGCATGTCCCATGGACATGAATGGATTGAGAACCAAGGTAGAATTGAACGTCATACCTTTAGGTTAATATGACCATCTAATTGGTATGGATTGGTTGGACCAACACCATGCTATTTTAGACTATCATAATAAGGCATTTACTTGCCTGGATGAAGAAGGAAACCTAAGGACAACACACGTAATTCCCAGGACAGTAACTGTTAAATAAATTTCAGCATTGCAGTTGAAGAAATGTTACAGAAAAGGATGTCAAATATTTGTAGCACATATGGAAGAAACACCTAAATAAAAGGTGTCAAATATTGAATATTATGCAGTCCTAAAAGAGTTTGAAGATGTGTTCAAAGAAATACCAGGATTACCCCCTCAAAGAGATATTGATTTCTCCATCAATTTGATTCCTAGAGTAGCCCCAGTATCCAAGACTCCTTACAGGATGAGTACACCCGAATTTAAGGAATTACAAATGCAACTTGAAGAATTGTTGAGAAAGGGGTATATACGCCCAAGTATGTTACCTTGGGGTGCTCCCGTATTATTTGTGAATAAAAAATATGGAACATTGAGACTTTGCATCAACTTCAAGAAACTAAACAACGTAATTGTGAAGAATGAGTATCCTCTTCCAAGGATTGATGACCTATTTGATCAGCTGAAGAATGCAAAAATATTCTCCAATATTGACCTCAGGTTAGGTTATCATCATATAAGAATTAAAGAAGAAGACATCAACAAGATTACTTTTAGAACAAGGTATGGTCATTATGAGTTCACAGTGGTGCCATTTGGGTTATCAAATGCATCATCTGTTTTCATGTGTTTAATGAATGCCATTTTATGAGAATACATGGATAAGTTTGTCATTGTATTTTTGAATGACATTCTTATATATTCTAAGTCATAGGAAGAGCATGAGCAACATTTGAGGATGGTATTACATGTATTAAGGGAGAATCAATTGTATGCCAAATTGAGCAAGTGCTCATTTTATCAGAAGAAAATCCATTATCTAGGACATATTATCTCAGAGGAAGGGATAACAGTGGATCCAGAAAAGATTGAGGCCATTAGAGGATGGTCAACACCAAAGCATGTGACCGAGGTCATATCATTCATGGGACTTGCAGGCTACTATAGAATATTTATTGGAGGATTCTCTAAGATTTCACACCCGATCACTTCCTTGCAAAAGAAGGGGGTGAAGTTTTAGTGGACATTGGACCGTGAAAGGAGTTTCCAACAATTGAAGCAATTATTAACCAATGCTGCAATACCAAGGATCATTGATCCAAATGAATACCTCATTGTATGCACTGATGCATGTAAATAGGGAGTTGGTGGAGTACTCAGTCAAAACGGGTATGTTGTATGCTATGAATCAAGGAAGTTGAAGGAGCATGAAAGGCACTATGCTACTCATGATTTAGAGTTGGCAGCCATAGTGCATGCCTTGAATATGTGGAGGCACTACCTCATGGGAAAAAGGTTTGAGTTGAGGACAGATCATAATGGTCTGAAATATTTGTTTGGACAACCAATGCTAAATTCTAGGCAAAGTAGGTGGTTAGAGTTTCTCAATGAATATGATTTTGATATAAAGCATATCAAAGGAAAATAGAACAAGGTGGCTGATGCACTTAGCATGAGGGTGCATGAGTTTCATTATACAACCATTAGCATGTACCAATTAGGTTTGAAAGAAAAAGTACTGGATGCTGCAAAATCAGAATTGCAATACATGGAATCAATATCAAAGTTACAACAAGGTATTTTGCAGTAGAAAATTGAAGACTATAAGTTGGGGAATGATGAAATTCTCATCAATAGAGGCATAATTTATGTACCAAATTCTCAGGAATTGAAAAATATGATATTCATAGAAATGTAGAATGTACATTATGCTAGGCACTTGGGGTATCATAAAACTATTGCAGCTATCAAGAGCCAATATTATTGGTGAGGCATGAAGAAGGAAGTTGCTGAGTATATTTCCAAATGTTTGGAATGTCAAAAGGTCAAGGCTGAGCATAGACACCCAACTAATTTGCTACATCCATTAACCATTCCTGAGTGGAAATGGGAAGTTGTAACAATAGATTTCATCACCAAGCTTCCCAGAACCAACATGCAACATGTTTCTATCATGGTAGTGGTGGACAAGCTTACTAAAGCTGCCCATTTTATTCTAGTGAAGCTCACTCAGAAGGAAACCAATGTTGCTGATATTTATATGAGAGAAATTTCTTGACATCATGGTATACCAAAGACAATTGTGTCTGATAGAGATCCAAAATTTACATCAAATTTATGGAAAGGATTATTTAAAGGATTTGGAACAAAATTGAATTTTAGCACATCTTATCATCCAGAATATGATGGAAAAATAGAGAGGCTAAATCAAGTGATTAAGGATATGTTGAGAATGTAGGTGATGGATAAACCATCAAAATGAGAAGACTACCTACACTTGGTAGAGGTTTCTTATAACAATGGGTATCAAGCATCCCTAAAGATGAGCCCATTGAAGGCACTTTATGGCAGAAGGTGAAACACACATGTAAGTTGGGACAACCAAACAGATAGAGTATTGGTTGGGATAGATTTACTCAGGGAAATGTAAGAGAAGATGTCAAAAATAAAGCAAAATTTAAAGGATGCTCAATACAGGAAGAGAAGCTATGCTGATAAGCGTAGAACTCATAGGGAATTTAAAGTGGGTGACCATGTATTCTTAAAAGTAAAGGCCAATAGAAGTTCCTAGAAGTTGGTAGCTCATTATTGTGGTCCGTTTTAAATCCTAGAGAGGATTGGGCCTGTAACATACATGCTTGCCTTGCCTACATCAATTTCTATTCATAATGTATTCCATGTAACACTACTCAAAAAGTATATACCTAATGATAATCGTGTTATTGATTGGAATGTTATTCAAGTGGAGTAAGAAGGCACCTTTCAAGTGCATCCGATATGCATATTGGACCAAAAGACCAAGAAAATATGGGCTCGAGCCATAGAGTTAGTAAAGGTCCAATGGACCTGGTACGGTCCTGAAGATGCAACTTGGGAGCATGAGGATGATATGCATGCATAATACATGCATCTTTTTGATAATTTTTGAAATTTTGGATTGTATATGCATATATATTTCACTGAGGACAATGCACAATTAAGGGGAGGGGAATGT
>SNQJ01S0092097.1:13780-46343 GCA_010110895.2 Picea sitchensis | reverse complement strand
CAGGTGAAAAATCTCTGAGTAATGTTTGTATTTTCCATTGTATCTTTTCTGTTCTTTTCTGAATATCAGTTTGCAGTAGATATTGTACAAGGTTAGAATTTACATAGCCTTAGGCCGAAACCTATGTGTCAAAACCCTAGATACCAAAACCCTAGGTGTCTAAAACCCTAGGTCAACTTGACCTGTATTTTTAGGGCTTTGCCAGCCTATCTTTCCGTCCTTCTCGCACAGTACTCCAAATCATCCAACGGTGGATTTTTTCTCTTATTGCATTGTCCATGATCCATCTTCTTTGTTGATATGTCATTCTCGATCTCTTCATCCAACGACTTGCTTTATCTTACTTCACTCCTTCTTTTTTTCTCTTTTTCTCACTTCGACCCAATAACAGTTACTGTGTCTCCCGCGCAGTTCACGTTTGACCTTTTGTTCCTTGATCTTCGCTTGATTCCATACCCAAGGGCCAACATGCCCCCAACACTCACATTTGACTCATCCTGAGGCACTTCAGATATGATCCTTCTGTTTTACTTCGACTTTTAGACTACGTAGTGCAGCCTTTTCTCTCTGCTCCATGCCTCCTTTCCTTCCCTTGTGAAAACTATATTTTCCATGTCTGGTACCTAGTTTCAACTGCACCTGGTACCTAGACCCTTTTCTCCTTGCTTCTACTAAGAGCTGCGAGGCAACTGGTTGTCATAGTACAACTTCAGCCGACTCCCATTCACCAAACTTTCCTTCCATTCTCCCTTCAATGTCTTCAACTGCACAAATCCTCCTTCTATAACATAAGAAATCTCATATGGTCCTAGCCAATGCATTCTAAACTTTTTTGGATGTTTGATAAACTTACTGTTATACACCAATACCAAATTACCTTGCTTGAATGCCTTCTTCTTGATGTGCCTGTCATGGTAGGCCTTCTCTCTTTCCTTCTAAACCTGCTAGTGGAATCCTGCAATAAACCTATCTTCCTCTAGCTTAACCAACTAGGAAAGCCTCTCCTGAATAGCGCTAACATCATCCATACTTGTAAAAGAAGCGATTCTTAAGCTTTGTACCAAGTATTCCATTGGGACAATGGCTTCAAGGCCATAGACCAACCTAAAAGGGGTCTGCATGGTCAGCTTCTTAAAAGTGGTTCTATAGGCCCATAGTACTGCTAGTACTCTTAAATCCCATTCATTCATGTTCACACTACAAATCTTCGTGAGCATTGCCTCGAAGATCTTGTTGAATGCTTCAACTGTTCCATTTTCTTGTGGATGGTAAGGCGTGCTCTTCTGATGATGTACTGCAAATTCCTCTGTCAAGGCTTCAACTGTCTTATTGATGAAATGTGTGCCTTGATCACTCATAAGGATATTTGGGCATCCAAACCTGGTTATGATGTCATCAAATATGAAGTGCGCAATTGTAGTTTCACTATAGTCCTTAACTTCTCTTGCTTCGACCCATCTGGTCAAGTATTCGGTCGCAGTAATGATGTAACTTGCTCCTTTGCACTTCCCTGGTGGGTTTATAGGTCCCACGAAGTCAATGGCCCATTTCTCAAATGCTTGTAGGGTCAGTTGCAGTGCTAATGGTATTTCATCTCTTTTGGATGGTTTCCCAACTCGCTGGCATATGTTGCAGGCTCTGGAATAGTCTTTAGCATCTCTGTGTAAGGTAGGCCACCAAAGGACAACTCTAAGAACCTTCTGTGTTGTGGCTTTCCATGCGTAGTGTCCTCCTACAATGCCTTCTGAGATTTGGTGAGGATCGTCAGTCATTCTTCTTCCATAACACATCTTCTCAATATCTCATCAGGCCCCATCTTGTATAGCTATCCAACTATAAGTGAAAAGTATGTAGCACGCACTACCACCTGTTTCTTCTGGGTGATGGTATACTCACTCGGTGCCATTCCTGTTAACAAGAACTGGACTATTTATGTGAAGTGATCATCAATCTTTCTAATGGCTAGCAACTATGCATATGGCAGTGTGTCATTCAAATTAATGGGCTCTTTGCCATGTTCCAACCTCGACAAGTGGTCAAGACCTTTGTTCATTCTTCCTGGCTTAACTACGATCTCAAAATCATATTCCTGAAATAGAAGAATCCATCTGCATATTCTCCCCCCCAACAATGGCTTGTTGACAAGGTATTTCAGTGCATAGTGGTCAGTAAACATTTTAAAATGACCTCCCAATAAGTAGTGGCAAAATTTCTACAGCGCATACACCGTAGCTAACCCTTCTCTCTCAGTAGTGGTGTAATTAATCTCAGCCGTGGACAATTTCCTGCTAGCAAAGGATAACGGGTGGTCAATGTCTCTTGTTCCTAGTTGTGCTATCATAGCTCCCAATGCAATGGAATATGAATCGACATGTACATGAAATTATTTGCTCCAATCTTGGAAAACCAGAATAGGCATAGTAACCATCTTCTGTTTCAACCTGTCAAAGCTTTGTTGGCACTATTTTGTCCAGTGAAATTGACAATATTTCTTCAACAACTTCTCCATAGGTGTTGTAATCTGGGCATATCCTTTAATGAACTTCATGTAATATCATGTATGTCCTAGTGTAGTGCGTAGTTGTTTGAATGAAGTAGGAGGTGGTAAGTCGACGATGATGGCAATTTTAGAGGGGTCTACCAACAATCCTTGCTTGCATACAATATGTCCTAACAACACTCCAAATGGTGAGAAGAAGATGCACTTCTTCAGGTTTAAGGCAATCTGGCACTATCTTCATTTGTCCAACGTTAGCCTTAGACATTCAATATGATTCTTCAACAAACTAAACACAGTCCAATCATCAAAGTATGCTTCTAAAAATTTATGCAGAAACTCTTTGAATGCTTCAACCACCACGCTAGAAAAGATGGTTGGGGCATTCTTCAAACCAAATGGAATTATTTTATATTGATATGATCCCCACTCTGTGGAAAACGTGGTCTTGTGGCAATCTTCTTTGGTGATCCAGATCTGATGGTATCCTGAGAATCCATCTATAAAAGAATATACCTCCTGGACTCCCACATTATCTAGCACTTCGTCAATGAATGGTGTAGGGAAGGGATCATGCAAGAAGGCATCATTTAACATCCTAAGATCCACACATATCCTTATCTCTCCTATATTCTTGTCTTGTACCACCATAGGGATGATCCACTCTGACTCTTCAACCGGTTCTATAATCCCTGCTTCCATCTCTATCGAGCTCAATCTTCACTTTTTCCTTATACTTAGGGTTCAACCTGTAGGGTATTTGTTTTACTGGTTTTTCATCTGGCTTCAAAGGGATTCTCATATCTCCCATAGGCCCTTTAATTCCTTTCATATCATTGAACTTGGTTGGAAACAAGTCCTGATATTCATGCAGTAACTCTGTGATTTTGTCAATGGTGGAAGCATCCCACTAATCTCCCACATTGGCAAGCTTCGGTGTCTCCTCTATTCCAATATTGACTTTGTTGATCTTGATCGACTGTCCAATGAATGGTAGATCAACTCCTAGGCCTTCTACATTTCTTTTCCCTTCTGTCTCTGCAATGTTCACTTTCCTCGGATCATCATCTTCATCAACATTAATGTTGTAATAGCCTTGCAGTTTCTAGAATGGCGCAGTCCATTCATCCTTTTCTTGTTCCAGAGGGAGGCTAGATTCCTCCTCAAATACTTTCTGTCTAAAAATATGTAATGCTTGGTCTACTGAAGGATATTGACTTTCAAATAAAAAGGTAGTGACAAAATTTTGAATCATACCTTCCCAATCTGCAGTGATGAGGCGCAGTTCCGCTTGAAGGTACCAGTTGATAGGTGTGGTGTCCAGCGTGTTAATGAATTTGTGCACCCAATGCTCCTAAGGAATATTGCTCCAGGATTCTTCACAGCTTCGCACATGGTCTTTCGGGCAGCTTTGACCTGTGTATCTCACTTCACAACCTTCTACTTGTGCTGAGAACTGTACTATCATCAAGGTTTGACATTGTACCTAGTCTGTAATATTTCTTTTGTGTGTCCCCCACCATCTTGCTGGTATGGATTTCAAGGCCTCATCCATGGCCAACAATCTCTGTTTTGTTGGTACAATTACTTCAAAGTCTGTCAATAAGGATTATAAAGGATTCAGACCATCGAAGGTGGGTAAGTTACTTACTGTTGTACCGATCCAGTGAACCTCCCTGGTCAGTCTGGCACATCTTCTTGTGGATACTTCATACATCTGGTTCTGCCAGTTCTCCAGTGCTTCTTCTGAATCTGATGAACAAGCATTGTCACTTTTCCAGCTGAGGTATCCATCGGCTGTAGGATTGATGTAATCCTACTTTCTGGCTATTAATTTGTATATGTTTTCCAGTTCATATGCGTGGTCTTCTTCTCTAATGAGCTCTGTGTATCACTTACCTTCATCTGGATCTAAAGGTGCAATGAATATAAGGCCATCTCTTTCAAACATCATACATCTTTTCTTTAAATCACCCACAGTGGAATTGTTGAAGGCCAAATCAATTCCTAACAATGCAGGGTAAGGGAAACTATCATCAACAATTTCAATTACCTTAAAATCTACGAATGTTCTTAGTCCGTCGATGTCCACAGGGACATGTTCCAATCTTCCAAAGGGGATTATAGCTTGTTGGTTAGCCATCCTAAGACTGATAGGGGAATAGATCAACTTAGGCTTTCCCATCAGTGCCCAGGTCTACTTTGTCATGACATTGACCTCCGACCCTAAGTCGAGGACCACATAGTCTATATCATACTCGCCTATTTGAGCATTCAAGTGTAATTCCTTATTTTTCCTTATTCTTTTTGCGATTTGGTGCACTACCCTATTCAATAAGGGTTCTATCTTTCCTATCTCATACTACCTAATTAAATCTTGTAGCTCTTGTACAACGCTTTTATCCTGAATCAACTTAACACAAGTGCATAAAAATTCCATGATCTTGCTTACCTCTTTCCCTTCTTTTGGTGAAGTAGATTGATCAAATGCCTGAGGCATTCCATATTATTTTAATTATGTCTGTGTCTTTGATGAAGAACCTTGGTCTCCTTTGAATTCTTTTATTGCTTCCTCAAATATTTTTTTTTCTTTCTTTGCATCAAAAGTTTGAGTCTTCTCTATAGCTTTCCTGACTCCTAAGTCTTCTGTAGTCTTTCCTTGGGTCTCTTTGTCTTCTCTTGTAACAACGCCTCCTCGAGTGATAACAACGAATCTAGGGTCTTCTCTGTGAGGTTCATCATATATCAATTTCACTTGCGGGTTCTGCTGAGGTCCTCGTCTTTCCTGAAGCTTAGCTAGCAACACAGGGCAATCTTCTATAACATGGTCGAATGAGCTGCAATAGCTGCAAGTAGTGCAAGGGTTCTGACAGTCCCTTGCCAAGTGTCCTGGTTGCACACAGTTGTAGCATATGATCTATCCTCGTCCTCGACCCATACCTCCTCCTCGTCCTCATCCTCTGAACCCACCATGAGGATTGAAGTTTCCTCTCCCTAGAGAGTTTTACTGTGGAGTGTTTCCTTCTTCCTGTACTTCACCTTGAATCTTGTATATGTCCCTCGATATTTCATTCATAATGTCATAGGCCCTACAATCCCTATCATCATGTCGCACTAAATTACAGAGCGTGCAATACAAATTTGTGGGTGTTTGAACATACTTCTGCATGTAATAGCACTCACCTGGGCGATGTTTATTTTTGCATACATCGCACCAGGGTAGGTTGAATTTCTTCAATGGGATCGGTGCTCCAGAGGCCAAATACTCATGAAATAGGGGACAATGTTCCTTATCATTCCCTTCTGATCTGCATATGAAACAACATATATATTCCCTTTCCCCTTGTCTTTCCTCATATCCTCGACCTGTAAAGACAAACTAGTCAGTTGACTCAAGATTTGGCTCATACTTGAGCTGGATTCTCCCATAGGGTCGGATTATTGCTTCATAGCAATCTCCAATGCCTTAGACTACGAAGCAATCTTCTGTTGCATCAGGGGAACTCTGATGTGTGGTAAGATGGCAATGATGAACCGTTTTTTTTTTGTTCATCTGGGATCTTAAAAGTTAATCGGCCTGTTAAGGTCTTGAATCTCTGATCGAATTCCTAGATAGGGTTGGCTACCTTTTGCTTGATCTCCTTTAGCTCTGTAATACATTGCGACTCTAATTTGGGTTTCTTGAATTCTGCAATCAACACGTTCTTAATCTCATTTAGTGGTTGAGACTATGCAATTCCTTGGACAAGCTTCATGTACCAACTCAGTGTGCGATCTCTTAGGGTAGTGTTGAACTAGGTTCTTTTAACAGCTTCATTGGTGACACTTTTAATATCCCATACGGCTTTGCACATAAACCAGTGTTGATCAGGATCTTCAGATCCATCTCCCCTAAAGATAGGGAGCCTCATATCATCTTCCATAAATCTGCCTAGGTTTTATGTTTGAGTAGATGTTGAACTGCTAGTAACAATACTCTAAGGACTCTGGTGATTCTGACTATTCTGATTACTAAGTACTGCTGAAACAACAAGAGGATTAATAGTACTTACTTCAACAGTCTGCGTAGTCCCTAAAGTTTCTGGCTCATCTTGGTGAGGTTCTTTATATTTTCCTTCCTCTGTCCTAGCAGGTCCTGAATGCTCTTCGTCTATTAGATCCTCCTCTTCTCCACTGTAAAATCCCTCATCCCCGTAGTTCTCCTTGAAAAATTTCACAAGAGGAACTTCTTTGAATGCTCTTCCACTGCGGGTATGTCCAACTTTTGTGTCACTGTCGCTGTCCAAATTCTTGAACATTAGATTTTTTCATATCCAACCAATCTACTATATCTTCAAGATGTTCTTCTCATGCAAGAGCATCTTGATTCTCAACTTCATAAAATGTAAAAAAAATTCTTTGGGTCCTTTGTAAAATTATCTCTTGGCTTGACTATACGATTCTACTCTGTCAACAACAAGCTCAGTGATGTAACCTCCAATGGTGTTGTAGAACCAGTGATCTACTGCTCTGGATACAACGTTATCAACTCTCTTGACCTCCTGGATCAACGCTGATGTCCAAACTGCAAGAGATCTAAATCTGATCTCGAACTGTGTATCTGCTAACCTAGCTAACCACTCATAGAGATCCTAATGTATTCCTCCAAAGAAGATCTCGTGAATGTTGGTGAAGATATATCTTCCTATCCAATCCTCAATACTAGGATTAGGGTTCTTGTTTTGGTATTCAACGAAGTCTTTCTCTTGATCCTTTATCCACTTTTGAATATTTGTCTTCGATGGGAACCACCTTGACATTCCCTTAAAAAGACTCTGGTCCCGACAACAAAACCATTTGTTGGCACAGGGGAAAACCCAGGGTTCACTCCAAGAGCGCACCAACAAGCCCTAGATACTGGCCCTTTCAGTAGCACTTGCTAAGAATATGTAGTCTCACCCGAAGCAGCTATGAGGGGGTTCCAGGACAGAGATGTCTACAACCAAGGGGACTATCAAGTGGATCTAATGCAATAACACATTATAGCATTCATATATCATTTATTAGTCTAGATCTACTCTGCACAACTATTTATCAGATCTAACACAACAATGTAATAACAATATATCAAATGACAGAGAACAAAGAGTCAATCACACACACGACACAAAATATACATGGTTCACCCTCTCTCTAGGGCTACGTCCACAGAACTATGCTTTATGATATATTAAGATGAAGCATACAGTTCTTGTCTGTGCTCTTAGCTAGCAGATCTTCTTTCATCTTCTCTCTATCTCTGCCCTTCCTACACACCCAGCTGCAGGACTGATATCTGTGCCTAGCTGGAGATCTTACAATACTAGAAGGCTCGCACGCTTAGCACTTCTCTCTCACACAACAATAGTCTCTTACAATAGTAACAATAACAACAAAAAAAATACTAGGACGAACCCCCTTTCCTCATCTAGCTTCTTATTTATATATTACAATAGCTCACCCAAAGCCTTAGGTCAAAACCTAGGTGTCAAAACCTTAGATACCAAAACCCTAGGTGTCTAAAACCCTAGGTCAACTTGACCTGTATTTTCTTCGCCAGCCTATCTTTTCGTCCTTCTCATGCGGTTCTCCAAAGAATCCAACAGTGGCTTTTTCCACTTACTGAGTTGTCCATGATCCATATTTATTGTTGATCTGTCATCCTTGATCTCCTCATCCAACGACTTTCTTTCTCTTACTCTGCTCTTTCTTTTCTACTCTTTTGCTCACTTCGACCCAGTAATAGTTACTGTGTCTCTTGCGCAGTTCGCATTTGACCTTTTCTTCCTTGATCTTCTCTTGCTTCCATACCCAAGGGCCAACAAGTGATTTCACCTGGAGTTCATGATCCTTTGCCAAGTGCCCTTATGTATTTGACGATCCAAATTCCTTCTTCGACTCCTTGACCCCTTCGGGTATTCGGTGCTTCAGGTCTTCGAGTCTTCGACGCTTCGGCTATTCAGGGTTCGAGTATTTCAACATTCCATCCTCGTCTTTCTCTATATCTCATGAATCACTGATTTGTGTCCCTCTGAATTTGACAGTTCAGATTCCCTCCAACTCTTCGGGCTTCAGAAGTTTCAAACTTCTATGAACTCGTTCCTCCCGGAGCACCTTCACATGAGACTGATGGATTTCTTCCATGCTTCCTTCCAGATGATGGCCGGTCCCAAATCACTTCGGGACTTCAGAACTTTAGAAAGTCCACTCTCCTACGTGTACAAAGCGCTAAGGCTCATGCACATTTTTTTCAATCAGACGACTGTGGATCTTTTGTGTTGTGATCCAACAACCAATGTTGTCCTCTCTCATGAGATTTTGATCTCTTTTGACTTAGAATATTTTCTAAACATTCAAAGGCTTCAACCTTTGCTCCTCCTACAACTCCATCTATTGGGCCTCTTCCGCACTTATGAAAAGAGCTATCCCTTGTGAGCTTGATCCTTATAGGATTTCGATTCCCCATGCACTCCTTGCGTTTCTGGGATTTCGTCAAACTTAGATCAAAAGGATTTCTTGAAAATGAATTATTCTTTCCCTCCTAGTGTTCCTCTTGCTTGATGCACACCTTGCAGAGTTCCTCCATATAGAGTGTTCTATAACTCTGTCTTTCTCTAAACTTAACACAGAGTTGTTCCTGTGCACTGCTTGCACTTCTGCTGATAAAGATCAACACTATCTCTATTGAGATTCTTTGAGGTTAATTCACCTCTATCAATGCACTCCTTGTGGACTATGTGCACTCCTTGCACTTGAAAACTCAAAGAAGAGAATCAATTGAAACTTATTCAATTCTTCACCCGTTCATACATTCAAATCATGAACGACATATAAAAGCATAACAATGAATGAAAATACATAAACACACATAATGTTCATATGCAAGAAAAACTTCTTTCTTTCTATTAATATGAATGTCCGATTACAATATATGTAGGTTGGACTGTAACATAGTCTTAGCTCTCTCAAAACAAACTATTCTACCTCCTATTCAATAACAATACTCCTCCAACAACCTCATTTGGGCATGTCATGCATCTACATATACAGGAAGGTTCCTAGGGTTCCCTCTGACTACCTCTCCTATCAAAGTAACGAATAACAACTACTCATGCTCCGTTACATTCAAGACTGAGAGTGAAACTCCCAGATATCTTGCGATCATATAGTTTCTAAGAATTTTGCTTTTCTTCAATCATCCGTTCAAAGAGGATCTGCAGAAAACACCAGTTTTTAGATTCCTTTTAATTAAAAAGGTGCGCTATGGCGCTGTGTTTTCCCTCCACGTGGGCTTTGCTAACGATGCTCCTGCATCATACTCCACTGTTGGGAAAATCATGAGCTCCTACTCATGGCCATCTACTCCATTGTTGAGATCCTCTAGGATCCCATACCTTCTCTTGGAGTTGTTCATATGCTCCTTTTTATTCTTGCCTCTTCTTCCCTGCTGCTTCTACAAGTTTTCTTCTGTCCCATACTTCTCTAATGACTGCTTCTTGTGTAGCTTCTAGCATCAATCTCTTTACCTCCTTTATTTATTTGTCCAGTCGATCCACTGGCTATTTTCCCCCCTACAGTATGCTCTATTTCCTCTTCTCTCCATCAATTTCCAACTTGACTTGTTGGATAAGATGCTTTTGCATTTTTACCCTTATCTCTGGGGCCTCCAAATCTTCACACAGATCAACAAGATCCATGCTATCTGTTACTTCCTCCTCTTTTGTAGGTTCACATTCTATAGTTATCACTTGCTCAACTTTCTGACTAAAAAATTTGAGCCATTCCTCTGAATGCTCTTCTCCCCCTGCTGTAGATCCTAATTCTACAATTGCTTTATGTTAATCTCCTTGGCAGAAATTTTTGAGAAATTCCACCGAATGATCTTCTTTCTCCATCTCTTGGGCACATTGTAATGTGTTCTCTCCCTCCTTCATGGAAATATGATCAATCTGATCCTTCATGTTATCTTCATCTCCTGTGTCATTAGTTGGCCACTCTGTTGCAGACTCCGTTTCTCCAGTCTCACCACTGAGTTGTTGTTTAGCTTCCTCCTCTGACAGATTAAATTATGTCATCTCCTCTTTGGTTGGTTCAACTCCAACTTCCTCCAGTTGCTCCCCGGGCTGGTATGATCCTCCATCGGTTTCCAACTTAGCATGTTGGATATGCCTACTATGCATATTTATATTTCTCTCTTGGGATTCCAATTCCTCATATAGATCAACAAAATATATTTTATCTGCTTCCTCTTCTCTTGCAGGCTCCAGTGCTATAGTGATCTCTTGTTCAGCTCCTGGGCTGAAATTTTTGAGCAATTATGTTGAATTCTCTTCTCCTAAAATCTTCATGACTGTTTCTTGGCAGCCATCTTCTGGCTTTTGATTTTCCAACCAATCCTCTAACATCTTCAGCTCTTGCTCCCATTGAGTGAGAAATTCATCTGAATTCTCTTTTTCTGTTGGGGCAGACATCAATGTCTTCTCCTCCTCCTCCTCTTTGACAGTCCTTGCTAGTTGTCTTTCCTCTGTTGCACCTGCATCAAAAACACAGTTAGATTTAAAATAATTTGGACTCATGGCCTCTTTCTTTGATTCTTGTTGCACCACCTCCTCATGCACAACACTTGTATTAGCCTCTGCTGGACTATTTGGTAGGAATATTTGAATTACCCCAATAATCAGAACATGCCTTTGATCTTTTTCCATCAACACTCTTTGCTGATATGAACTCTCAACTGAGCTCATCTCTTCTCCCTTTCCCACCTGACAACTTGGGATTATCTCTCTGCCCACCGGGCCATCTATGAGATCACCTAATCTCCTTCCATTTCCCACTTAGAAACTTGAACTTCCATCACTTCCCTCCTGGCAGTCTATGAGATCGTTCACTGATATCCTTCCATTTCCCACTTGGCAACTTGAAATTTCACTTCTTCCCCCCATTTTCATACATTTCTAGGCCGAGAGGATTGTTCCATTGTGTCTGGAGCGCTCATTTCATTTAGGAACATTTTTTGTTTCACTCAAAAAGGTTTTTGTTTTCCCAAGATACAACCATTTCAACTAGATCATGAGCTATAAAGCCTGAATACACCGTGCTTAAGTTTTTGCGGAGTAATATTTCGGTTTTATATTGTTTGTTTACGGGTTGCTAATCTTTTAGATCTGCGTATTCTCTTCCCCCCCCTGTGCAATCTCGGAAAATCAAAAACATATAAGAAAATGTGCATTTTTCAGGTAAGCTAACCACGATCTAACCCTTCTTGTCATCGAGAAGCAAAAATTTTTTCTTGTGTGAAAAGAGTTATTTTTTAGCACGCTCTCCAAGGTCGTCTTCAACAGCAACAACAACAACACCCCCAATCCTCTTGCTAAACAATACAATAATCCTCTTGCTACACAATACAATATGTTTTGTTAGCCCACTTGGTTAAAAGTTTCCTTATTAAGTAAGAGGTCTTGAGTTGAATTCTCTCTTTTTGTTACTTTTTTTTTAAAAGTTCATGCCCCATTGTAAAGTGTATTTCACTTCAAGTATAAAAGTGAATCACTATAAGTAGCTTTAATATTTTATTTTAGAGTTATTTATTTTGCATGCAACTTTATTTTATAAAGTAAATTCATTCTAAAGGTGATCCCCACTTCTTTTTATAAAAGTGGGTCACTTCATAAAGAAACTTACACCACCATGTGGTCTTTTGATTACTGTTTATGCATTTTTTTAAAAGGGAATAACTTTCACATCCGAAGTCCATTTTCATTGTCTTTTTTTTTAAAACCGTCTAATTTTTCGAAATCTTTCCATCGAGATCATTAGTTTCAATTTTTAAACCCATATTATCTACATATATAATATGGATTCTTCCAGTAATATTTTTATTATCAGCACCAACTACTTCCAATGGAAATCCCATATGGAGGATTTATTAAGAAGTAAAGGCTTGTACCAGATTACCTTGGGAAAGGAAAAATAACCCACTGATGTTGATAAGAAACTCAAATGGGATAATAGGAGTGACGAAGCATGTGGATAGATCGGAATTTCCATCTCTCCTGATTTAAGGTTCCACCTTAAAGAAATTGATGACCCCAATAAATCTTGGGAAAAGATTAAATATGTGTTTGGTAAACACAATATTATTCGAGCACATCAGTTAGAAAATCAAATACTGACTTCAATTCCAAGTGATTTTTCTTCCATTGAAGACTATCTATCTAAGTTTAAAACACCTGGAATTTTATGTGAGGAATGTGAGATAAAGATGGAGGAAGAGCGTTGCATCTATATTATTATTTCTAAGCTAGGTAGTGCATATTATGTGTTTGTATCTACCTTTTATGCCATGAGAGAGGCTCTAGGGAAAGATTATCAAAAACTCACTCTTGATTCATTTTGTGATGCTTTGATTAGACAACAAGATAAGCTTGTACAACTTGAAGTGATCAACACTATAGGTAGCTCCAATAAATCCTTAGTTGCCATGAAAAAAGATAAAACCAAGAATCCCAAGAAGCAACATTCTTGCCACAACAACAAGCAACATAAGGGTCCCAAACCCACTCAGACAACTTCAGCTCCTAATGGTGACAAAGGAGAAAAATATAAAAATAAGAAGACTTACATACATTGCAACTTTTGTGATAAAGATGGTCATGATGAATCCAAATGTTTCAAGAAGATGGCAGCTTTAGAAGCATCGATGAAGAAGCACGAAATCAACATTGATTGTACTTCTTCTTCTTCTTCTCATGGGCATGCACTTTCTTCTTCTGGTTTCTCCTTCAATGCAGCTTCTACTTCTTCTTCTGATGAGTGGCTTATTGGTTCTAGAGCATCTTATCATATGGCTAAGGATAAAGACATATTTTCTGCTCTAAATGAATGTAACACCAAGAAAATATTTGTTGGTGATGATAGATCTCTTAGTGTTGTAGGATCTAGAACAGTTTAAGTAGATAATGGTTATTTCAATGATGTATTATGTGTTCCAAGTATTTCTTGTAACCTTCTATCGATATATCAAATCACTCATTCTACTGAAGGTAAAACCATAGAGTTTTCACCTCACCAAGTTGTAATCAAGGATCTAAATGATCCTAAGCATGCTCTTGCAACTAGAATTGCTAATGATATTACCATGTTGAACAAGTTTGACAACTTTGGTTCATCATCCTTTCCATCAGTTTTTGTTGTTCATAACAATGACTTGAGAAAACTTTGGCATGAGTGGTTTGGTCATCTAAACTATCGCTCATTGAAACAAATATGTAATCAAGAGATGGTGAGTAGTCTTCCTCTTGTTTCATGTAGAGATGGTGTTTGTGTCGGTTGTGTTCTCGACAAACGTCATTGGGAAATTTTGACAAATGTGCTTCTCGGCATGCCTCAGGCCCTTTGCATCTTTTTCACAGTGATTTGTGTGGTCCACTTTCTTCTCATTCCTTTTCTAGGTGCAAGTATTTATTAGCTTTCATTGATGACTTTTCTAGACGTACTTTGGTTTACTTCTTAAAACTTAAGAGTGAATTTTTTGGCCTACAAGGAACTTGTAAAAAAGCAATATGGACATCAAATTTAAAGGTTAAGAATAAATAATGGAGGAAAATATGTGAACAATAATTTTACAAGTTACTGCACTACACAGGGCATCCAAATGAAACACATTGTTCCATATACACCACAACAAAATGGTGTTGTTGACAGAAAGAACCACACATTAAAAGAAATGGCTAATTGTATAATCCAATCTAAGGGATTAAGTATAAAGTATTGGGCGGAAGCCATCAACTGTGCAAATTACATAGTAAATCACACTCCCAAAAAGGCTCTTAAAAATATAACACCGGAAGAATCTTGGACTAAAATTAAACCAGACGTAAGTCACTTCTGTGTATTTGGCAGTATAGCATGGGCTCACATTCCTAATGACAAAAGGAAAGCGTTGAAGCCTAAAAGTGAGAAGTGTATATTTGTTGGTTATTATGAAGATGTCAAAGGTTATAGACTTCTTCAACCACATTGTAATGAAATTATTATTGGAAGAGATGTTAAATTTGATGAAAATCTCTTGGCCTATGAGCCTAATTCGGTGATTGTGCCTTCTTTTGCGTGCGAGCCATATTCGGTGTTTGTTCCTTCTTCGACCCGCGATCCATCTTCGAAGTTTGTGTCTTCTTTGTCCTGCGAGCCATATTCGACGTTTGTTCCTTATTCTATTCCCATTATAGTTTCTTCTTCATATGATGACAGTGAGGATGAAAATCCACCTCCTCCTTCTCACCTTCCTCCAGATGAGTCCTTTGTGTTGATATTATGGTAGCTACAGGAGGTATTTACCTCCACGTGTAAGCCTGATGAGAATAGAATACTCCGAGAAGAAAGAAGAAACCCTAATGAGTTGGCTAATAACCCTAGAAGACAAGTTGTCTCAAGAGGATAACTTATATTAGGTTATTAGCCTACAAGAGAAGAAGTCGTCCAGAAGAAATATTATACTAAGTAAATAGGCAACCCAGAATGAGAAGTCGACCCAGGCAGTTAGCCAGAATTAGTATAAATACAAGAAGCCATTCTTCATTTTGGCATGAATTCTCATAATTTTAGAGAAGCACTTGTGCGCACTACAGTTGCTCAGTTTGTGCGTAGGTTTGGAGGAGAGATGTCATTGCAGTTGCTACAGCTAGCAGATTACGTTTTGGCTTGGACTATCCCTTGGTTGGGGTTTGGACTGTCTGATCAGATATTGTTTGGTGCGCTATTCTTAGGGAAACGTGTGCTACCCTTTGTTTGGATATCTAGCCTAGGGTTTTCTTCTAGAGTGATTCTCTGTCAAGGTTAAGGTGCTCGGAGGGTGGCTTCGGCCTATGGTTGGGTGACAATAGTGATATTGTCAATGGTAAAACGAGCACATCCATTTATATTGTAATAGGTTATGGGCCCATGCCTCCTTCATTCAATCTAACCGCTGGAAGGAAACATAGCCATAAGGATATTAAGCTTGTTGAAGAACTGCCGCTAGGTTTTCTAGCAGGAGCAGTCACCAAAGCACTGTCGCTAGGGTTACTAGCAGGAGAAGTTGCAAAAACCCTAATCCTCTCATTGAGGCACCTTAAGTGAAGGGATTGACCTAATTTCCAAATAGATCAGTGTGCCCTAGCCTAGCACATCTCGTGGTACTCTCAGCAAGCCAAGATGTCAAGTTTGAGTTTTTGGACAAATCTAGGGTTGACCAAGTCAAAGCAGCCATGACTTACTCTATGAAGTCAGAAAACAAGTTAGATGGAGCTTCTAACTTTAGAGCGTGGAAGATAAGGATTGACCTCATTCTTTCCAAGAATAAAGTGTTGGATATCGTGAAAGGAAAGATCATAGAACCATAGTTTGAAGAAGGAAAAGAGAAGGAACCAAACAACATTGCAGTTATGGAGAAGTTCAAAGATGGTGATATCAATGCCATGAGTATCATAGTGGGATCTATAAAAAAACACTTGATACCCTACGTCTTCCATCTTGACTGATCGAATAAGATGTATGATGCCCTAAAAAACTTCTTCTCAGTCAGAAACATTGGACAAGTAATGAGTCTGAAGATTAAGCTCCGTGACATCAAGATGAATGATGATGACAATATAACATCATACTTTGTGAGAATCTCCTAGTTAAGAGATCAACTACAAGCTATTGAAAAGATCATTTCAGAGAAGGAATTAGTAAACATAGTACTCAATGGTCTTCCCAAGTCGTGGGATGCATTTGCCGCAAGCATGAACACAAGGAAGGAGTATCCTACATTCGAAGAACTTTGGACTTGATGTGCTCAAGAAGAATCAAGGATAAATGCAAAAGAGAAACCCCAAAAGAAGTATGATGATCAAGCCTTCACAACAAAATTCAATAATTTCAGGAACAAAAGGAAGTTTGGCTCAAGGAGGAAGCCAAATCAAGAGAAAGATATTTCAGAAATACAATGCCTCAACTATCAAAAGTATGGTCACTACACGAATCATTGTCCCAAGCTAAAGAAAAGGAAGGGGACACATGAAGCATCAATTGACGAAGAAAAGGAAACTACTAAGAATACCAAGAAGGACAAAGCAAACTTCTTCTTCTAAAGACAAGGTAACAATACTCTTTTAGCTCTTGTACATATCTTGTTTTGCATAGTCTTTGTACATATCTTGTATATCTATCTCTTAGAAGATAATATGTTTGAAGAAGAACCATACATATGGAAGAACAAAAAGATAAGGATTGATATCATTATACAAGTCAGATAATACACATGAAAGGATGAAATACATCAAACAAATCATGTGTAAGCTATTACAAGATAAGCCGAAATCAAAATCAATCCTGAAGAGACTTAAAAGAAGAGAAGACAGAAAGAAGTCAACAATCAAGAGGAAATTGGAGAAAGACTTATAACACTTTGCATAAGGAAATAAGGATGCAGGCAGAAGCATGGACTCTCCTAGATGGAGGAATTCGATTATATATCACCAAAAAGAAGAGCATGAATTCATACATGAAGCAAGGATTAGGAGGGAGATAATCCTATGATCCATTGAAGATGATGAAGTATATATCCATGGTAGCAGCCATGAAAAACAATACGTGTTAAGTTTGACTTTAGAAGAAGACTTATTCTAAAAGAAGCCTTAAAGTATCCCTGGCTGTCCATCCACATTCGTGATCCTATTGTTGGGCCCGAGATATGATCATTTTCATGATGGTTATTATACACGTTTGTCGTATGTATATATGTGTTTTTCGTCTTTTGAAGGATCTTTTTGAAGAATTTGATGATAAAATGGTATGATCGGCATAAGGTACGTGTAATCCATGTTTAATGATTAAATCAAGTTTAATTTATCTTGTTCTATGATTTCCAAGAGTTAATTCGTGTTTTTTTGCTGTTATAGGGCAAAACACACCATGTTTCCACTTCCGACACCTGATTCAGCACTCGTTCCAGCACTTGTTCCGGTACCCGATTCGACACTCATTCCAGCACCCGGTATTGCACAAAAACGCAAGGTGAGTTGGTGGTTATGGCATTGGAGGCCAATGATGGACCAATCGGGCACATGGGTTTTGTTTTTCATCACCCCCTCCAGCTACTAAGATCAAGACAACTCGATTTCAGTTTTCCAAAGAGGGCGATTATTGGTTGCCTCCATTTGGTTAGTTATGGCCTCATTTAATGTAATTTGCCGAATTTAGAGGTGGTTCGACCCTCCTGTGGTCGACGACCTGGGTTGTAAGCCTATAAATACCGATAGAATGACCATTAGATTGTTAACTAAGTAGCATAAGCATCAAAATTGACATAAACTCATTTTTACTCTGTTATGACATTTCGCATTGCCAAAATTATGCTAAAATTGTGTTTTTGACTTTCATGGTGAATTCAGCCTGTTGAAGTTCGTGGTGTTCTTGTAGAGGGTAGACACAACTTGTTGGGGGGCCCACCAGCAGTCTGGTGATGATCAATGTGTTGTTTATACATTTCATAATTTGAATTTTCTTCTATTTCCTGTAGATGCATGTTTTATGTTTTAATTAGCTAGCTGTGATTTAATTGTTTTATTGTTCTTTTTGCAGGTTAGTATGATGGATTATGTTAGAATGAATTAGTTTGTAGGCTAGAAATGGACTTGCAAGTCTCTTAACTAACCCCATATGCATATAGATATCAGATTACACTTTTATTTATGATCTTACAATCAATTTTAAAACAGAGTTGTTTTTAGAATAATACAGAGTTCTATTTAGGTTTCATTTCGCAGGGATGTTGATGGATGGATAGATTTAATTTCCGTTCTTAGTTATAGCTTACTCACTTCAGTTTTTATAACTTTCATTTGCTTCATTATTGGTTAATATAATTGTCAATTTACTTCTTGATATCATAGTTTAATTTATGTTTTTAATTCATCATAGCTTGAATGATTAGAATAGACATAGCATAGTTTTCCTTTACGCAATGTCCTTTCATAGATTAAAATGAAATTAGATTTCTTAGTTAGATAATGATGATCTCATTATGATGCTAATGGTTTATACATGAATATGCAGGGTATTTAACATTACTTTTGTCATGGCTAAATTCTCGTTGGATTGTTTAATACATACCTTCCATTTTTCCATTGAGATTAGTGTTGAGTTTATTCCGCTTGAATTGTCCTTTGTTGTCAAGTGCCATCGAGATATCATTCGTCACCACCGAAGGCATTCACACAGCCACTAGCATTATATTTGAGTGTTTCATAGATTAAAGATAGTTTCTCACTTTCATAAGTTAGAATATAGTTTTATTGTTGTTATAGGGTAGTTAGTCTTTGGTTTGATAAATTTAAGAGCATTTTTGTTTATTGTAAATTAGGCATTTAGCTGGTAGTCCTCATTTCTTTCAACAAAATGGATTTCATCTCATGCATTAGAAATAGTTTTGCATCAAGCATTTAGTCCACTTGCCTCTTAGGCTAGATAGTTGTTCAATGAGAAGTCTTTGTTTACTTGTCCATTTGCTTTAGTAGGATAGATAGTTGTTTTTGCTTACTTGTCTTTTGCTTTAGTAGGTTAGATAGGTGTATTTGCTTGCTTGTCTATTTGCTTTAATAGGTTAGATAGGTGTTTTTTCTTACTTTCTTATCTATTTGCTTTCATAGGATAGTTGCTCATTGAATGTAGGTTGGCAAGTTAAAAGTAGTTTTCTTTCATCATTTGCTTAGTATGCTTAATAGTTCAATTTTGCTTATTGTCATGAACTAGTTTGCCTTAAAGTAGGGTTTACTTGCTTTTACTAGAGTCATCCATCAGTCCTTGTCCCAAAAGTACTTAGGTTACCTAGTTTCATTTTGCCTAGTAGGGTTTGCTCATTAGATAGGTTTGTTTGAGTAGATTAGTCTTAGATGGATTCTTTCATTAGTTAGATTATACTCCTACCAACCTTTTACCTTCGGCATTTATTTTGTCACAACTCTAAGTTTACTAACCCCGGGTTGACAATTTAATTGAGGGTAGTTTAGTGTCTATTTTAGTACATATAAATCACCTAACATTTTGGCGTTGTTGTTGGGGAGTTGTCTTAAGGTAAGAAGTAGTTAGGAAATAGATCATTCCTAGACCTTAGAATTAGATTGGTGGCAGGGGAACTTTAAGACGAGAGGTAAGAACTTGCGCATCTGTTATTGTAGGCTCCCCCAAACCCAATGGTAGTTTTTCCTTTTCATTTTTGTTTATCATGAATAGACCTAGAGATCCATAGGGTAGATAAATTAAATCTAATTCAGACCTTTCAACCAAGGTTCCTTTTGATCTCTTTGGAGGAAGGAACGTTCCGCTTATAAAATCTGCATACTGATACTGAAAAACAGGAACTAGCTCAACCCAAAGAGATAAGATAGTCTCTGAGAAGACTAACACAGGGAGCACTATAGAACAAGAAATTGAAGCATCAATCATACTGAGACAAGAGGCAAGAACACTCGAGTATTCCACAAAACCAAACAATACAACCTTTGCTTTTACACCACCATAAGGGAATCCTAACTTTGAAGATATCATAGACCCTAAAAGGTGAATCTTTTGTTTGGTAGTTCAGACAATGCAATTATCTCTCATATTGACACAGAAACTTTGGCACCGATAACCTCAACCGACTCAAGTAGAGTCCCATACATCCAATCAGTAGGAAGACCTTTTCATCAAAGGGAAACCTTATTCTCTTCAAAGATTAAACCACTTAGGTACTTTATTTTTGAAAACCAAGCCAATATGGGTGATCAAGAGGACCATAACAATGTAAGACATGGGGAGGAAGAAGAAACTGGAAACCAAACCGAAACTACCTTCGGGTTTCCGATTTTAGACACCACTCCAAATGTCAACATGAAGAATATTCCTCTCTCATCACTGCCTACCTTTTATGGTAAAAACAGTGAAGATCCAGACACCTTCCTATTTGAATTTGACATCTTGTGTAGAAGCTACAACTATGTGCAAGATGCCCAAAAATTAAAACTCTTTCCTGCCNGACTCTGCACTAAGATGGTTCATGGGGTTGGGAGAATCCAGTATTACGTCTTGGGAGTCCATGAAAGACATCTTCATTAAGAAGTACCAGGACTACTGCAAGACCAAAGAGTCTCGTAATGACATCTTTAAAGTCCAACAGTTAGAAGACGAGACCCTTGAAGACTATATGGAAAGATTTGGTTATATCTCCCAGAAGTCAAAATACCATGACCTCATAGAGGATGCAGTTAGGGATTTTTTCCTTAAGGGAATTTCATAAGAGTATATAGAGATGCTTAACCTGATGGAATCAGGTGATATTTCTCATAAACCATTTTATGATATATGTGAAATGTGTAAAAACTATTCAAGGAGTAGAGCCAAAACATGAAAGAATGTTCAAGACCCTTACAATAGAAGCTTAAAACTAGTTCGTTTAGGTGTCATCACAAGAGAAGAGATAGGGAACCTTCTAGAAAACTTCAAGACAGACATATTAAGCACAATAGGTTCCCATTTGGACACCCTTAAACTAAAAAAGAAACAAGAGGAGGAGAATGAAACAATGAGCATATATTGCCCAAGATGCAGGAGGAAGAATTCCTCAAGGGAATGCCCATTAGATAACATTTCAGTTTGTGGATTTTGCACAGAAGACCATTCAACTGAGAAATGTCCATCCTTGCGTAGTTTATTAGCCATCTATAGGAGTGGAGATCCTGAGGAGTCTTCTTATGCACCTAGGAGGCCATGGTAGCCTAGAAACAAGCCCACATACCCAGATCTACAATTCCAAGTTCCACCCTATTATCAACAACAACAACAGTGGAACCCACCAGGTTGGAAAAACTGGTCTACCCAGTGCCAACATCCTTGGCATCAAGGATGGAAAGGAGGAAACAATCTAGGAAACCCTCAAGCTCCACCTATCCCTATGTCAAACCATCTGTATCCTCAGTTTCCATCGAACACTCCGCAGCTTCTGCCAGGTTTTCTTCCACCACCTTCACCTCCTATTCCACAACAACAACTGCTACAATATCAAAATGCAAGCTCCCTGAGACCGACACTATTACCGACACAGCTAGTGCCGAACCCCAATAATAAGCCCCCTCAACCTCTTAACAATGTTGAGATGCAGGCTTTCCTGACATATGTTATTACTCTTGTTCCATTACAGGAAATTCAACTAAGATCAGGAAAATTTCTAGATAGGCAGAGACCTTCAGTAGTCATCTAGGAAGAAGAAGAAGAAGAAGTCATCAAACAACCCATGGATGACACTAGGTCAGAAGATGTTATTATCTCGAAAAATCAATAACCCAAGCTTCCCCAAAATGAACCTTCACAAATTATGAATGTCCCTCCTTATCCAGACTGATTGGTAATCGAGAAACCTACCACCCGACCGGAATTTGACATTCTTAATGAATTGAAAAATATTTGTGTCAAGATTCTCTTGCTTCAATCCATTAAAGACATTCCAATCTATAGTAAGGTAGTCAAAGAATTGTGTATTAAGAATCCAGGTAGAAAGCAAAAGGACCCTCCTACAATACATTTGGTAGGGGGGCTCTCTAAGTACATATTAGAGCAGCCAAAGCTATCAAAATATGGGAATCTAGGAAACCCCATAGTGACCATAACCATTAATGAGGTCTCCATTGGAAACACTCTCATAGATCTAGGGGCAACCATCAATGTTATGACCGCTACTACTTTGGAACAATTACAGTTACAACCTCTTCTTCGTCCTACCCCAACCATTTTGAAATTAGCAGATAAGACTAGGGTTATACCTGAAGGTATTTTAGATGATGTCATGGTTACTTTAGCCTCATGGGAGTACCCATAATATTTCCTTGTTATTCATTCAAAGGATCCTGCTAGAGGCCATCCTGTTATTTTGAGAAGACCTTGGATACCCACAACCAATGCATTTATTGGCTGTAGAGAAGGAGAAATGACCATCTCAAATGGTCTCTCCATCCAGAAGCTCACCATTTACCCTCCAGCTCAACCCATTATGGAGAATCTATGGTGGCTTGAATGCCCATACGAGAACAAGGACTAGGAGGAACCCATATTGCCAAGTGACCATGCATGGGCACTTCAGGAGCACACAACCGAAAATATGCTAAACCAATTCATTTGTGCTATCACATGTGTGGATTTTCCACAATCGTTTCCCCAATTTGAGTACATGTTTGGGGAGGAATTTCAAGAACAACTAGATCCATCGATTTTGCCTTCGAGATATTTTATTTTTGAGATAGATGAGTTTTCCATGTCTTATATTATGCCCTATGAGATTAGTCTAGGAAAAGTTTACATATAAACTCCGGGCTAGATGTAGACAAACAGAAACAGTTAGTAGATATCCTTAAGGAACAATTAGGAGCATTTTCCTGGGAATACACTGACATGAAGGGTGTACAGTCTGACACATGCATCCATCATATATACACCCAGGGGGAGGTGACACCTATTAGACAACCCCAAAGAAGGATGAACCCATCACTCAAAGACATAGTCAAGGAGGAAATCCAAAAGTTGTTAAATGTCGTATTTATCTATCCCATCTCCGACAGTAAGTGGGTATCGCCGCTTGTAGTGGTTCCAAAGAAGGTGACCAGGAAATGGAGAATTTGTGTTGATTTCTGGGAACTCAGCAAAGCCACTCAAAAAGACTACTTTCCTCTTCCTTTCATTGACCAAGTTCTAGATACCTTGTCTGGAAAGAAGTATTTTTCCTTTCTAGATGGGTACAGTGGGTACAATCAAATTCTTATAGCACCCAAGGACCAGGAAAATACTACCTTTATTTGTCCTTGGGGCACCTATGCCTATAGGGTCTTACCAGTCAGATTGTGTAATGCTCCTGCCACTTTTCAACGAGCAGTATTAGGGATATTTGCCGATCTTATTCATGATTGTGTGGAGGTATACATGGATGAATTCACGGTCTATGGAAACACTTACCAGGAAGCCTTAGACAACTTAGAAAAATCCCTCATCAGATGCTACGAAATGAACCTATATCTAAGTCATGAAAAATGAAAAGTGTTGTTAACTGAAGGAGTGGTTCTAGGACATCATGTTTCATTTGAAGGGATAAAAGTCGATCCTTAAAAAATTGAGGTCATTGTTAGACTTCCACCCCCTAAGACTTAGAAAGAGGGGAGAAGATTTCTCAGACATGTCAGATAGTATCGACGGTTTATTGAAAATTTCACAAAGATTTCTGCACCTATGTTTGGATTATTGATAAAAGATGTTGATTTTGTTTGGACTGAGCAGTGTCAAACTTCCTTTGAAACCCTGAAAGCCAAGCTATCTGTGGCACCAGTTCTTATAGGGCCCAATTGAACTGTCCCATTTTATATATCCACTGATGCCTCTGACACTGCAATAGGAGGGGTATTAGTGAAGACAGAGTACCAGCAGTCCTATGCCATTTATTTTGTAAGCAAGAACTTGTCCTCTGTCGAGTTAAACTACACAGTCACTGAGAAAGAGTTCTTGGCAGTTGTTCATGCTATTAACAAGTTTTGTCATTACATTATAGGTTATGAATTATTTTTACACACCGATCATTCAGCCATTAGGTTTCTCATGAATAAACCTATAACTAATGGCTGAGTGACTAGGTGGCTCTTGTTATTGAAAGAATTTAATATTACTGTGCTTGATTGACTTGGGAAGGATAATGTAGTAGCTGACTTTCTTTCCCGAATAAAAAATGAGGATGATGATATCCCTGTAGATGATAGTTTCCTAGATGAGCATGTTTTTTCCCTCTCTATCAATACCCCATGGTTTGCATATATGGAAAGCTATCTGGCTACTAGGAGATTACCGTCTCATTTGTCACCTCATGAAAAGAAGAAAATTATTACACAAAGTGCTAATTATTCTTGGGTTGGTCATGATCTTTTTTGCATAGGTCCTGATATGATTATTCGTAGATGTGTCTGAGAGGACGAGGTACCTGAAATACTATGAAGTTGTCATGATGGACCATGTGGTGACCATTTCTTTGACAAACACACAAAATATAAGGTTTTACATTCAAGTTACTATTGGCCTAGCATTTTCAAAGATGATGCCAAGTATGTGAGAAGCTGTGATAGTTGCCAAAGGATAGGTAGACCTACGCCTGCTGATGAAATTACTTTGCAGACCCAAGTTATGATAGAACCCTTCGAAAAATGGGCCCTCGACTTTGTAGGACTAATTTCACCCATGTCCCATAGGAAGAACTATATCTTGGTTTGTACGGACTATGTAACCAAATGGGTAGAGGAAAAAGCCCTATTTAGGGCCACAAAGAAGTTTGTTGTAGAATTCATCTATGAAGACATCTTTACGCACTTCAGTGTCCCTATTGAAATTGTTACCAACCAAGGCACTCAATTCACTTCCAAGTTGATGAAAGAGCTGACAGAGAAATATGGGATTAAACACCGTAAATCTTCTCCATACCACCCACAAGCCAATGGTCAGGTAGAATCCAAAAATAAAGTTCTAGAAGCCATATTGACCAATAATGTTTAGTTACATCACCAGGAGTGGGATGATAGGCTCCCAGAGGCTTTTTCGGCATATTGGATCACCTGGAGAAATACCATTGGGCATACCCCTTATGAGCTAGTGTGCGGGAAACAAGTACTTTTACCTATAGAATTCCAAGTAAGGACCTTTCGTATTGCCACAGAATTAGGATTGAACCTAGATGAGGCTCAGAAGCAACGAGCCCTACAGTTGAATGAGTTGGATGAAATCAGGCAAGATGCCATCCAACGGATGATACTAGTTCAAAACTAGAGGAGCAAGTGGCATGACAAGTTTATTAAGAAGAAACACTTCTAGCCTGGTGATTGGGCTCTGTTGTTTGATTCTTGATTCAAAACCTTCAAAGGCAAACTTACCACCTGTTGGTTGGGCCCTTACGAGTAGACACTGTATATGAAAATGGAGCTGTAAAAATTAAAACAATTGACGATGGACAAGTCTCCTTTGTGGTAAATGGACACCGACTTAAATTTTATCATAAGCCCATTTTCAGAGAAGATTTTCTACAGGTCATGTCAGCTAACAAGGCATTGGCATTAGTATATGGGGAATTCCCTCGTTATTCTTGAAAAAATTTCTGAATTTCCTACTGTATATATGTAAATAGTTTTTGAATTTTGTTAATAAGGCAATTCTAAAGGTTTCTGTAAGTATTTATTTCACCAGGAGTACACAGTTTCAAGGATATTTCTTCAAAACATTGTTATACTTGAAATTTGTGTTTTCTAAAGCATCAAATGAATATTGACTTATTGTAATTAGCCATATTTTTGCAAAATTATAATTTTTTAGGGCATTCTAAAGCAGTTTATCTTGAAACTCTTCACCACTGTACAAGGAAGTGGTACCATAACTATCAAGCCTAGAGGTCTCTCGTACATTTTTTTCCAAGAAGCCTGAGTAAGTGAGTCAAGTGTCTTTATCAAAGAGTAACAAGGAGGTCTAATTAGCAGTTATCCATGAAAACATCACAATAACTAAAAAGGAAGAAAGTAAGTTGAGCCTAGAGATACCTTCTTGTTCTTTCTCGATGGTACCATCCACTACACACTAAATAGCTTGATTATATCATATATTTAGATAGGCCATGTCCACTTAAGTACCCCTTACATCAGGACAACCACTAATAATATAACGGAAAGTCATCCTCTAACATAAATACCATCCCAATTGAAAAGAAAAAATGAAAGAAAAGTTGTTTTCAGAGATGTCCCCCCATCTTCTTGCATAAGCAATCTTATATTAAAATCTTAAAAGATTGAGGGCCAGTCTCTGAGGGTTTAAGAGGCTAAGCCGTCTGGATACTGAAAAGGTCTACTGGCAATGGGTATCGGCCTGTGGTATGACTAGGTAAACCCACCAGAGTACTAAACAGGCTTGCTGGCAGCGAGGCATTCTACCTAGCGAGGATGGTGATCTGACAAAAATAAATAATAAATCTAAACTTGTCCTGATGTATGGAATTACTTGCAGACAAAGTTGACATGAAGTATGTGTGGTTAAGCTAAGGTTAATGAACTCCATACACTTTCCATTGGGAAACAACTTCAAGACTAGCTCGAAACTCTCTTGCCACCTTTTCTTATCTATATAGGATTTCTTATCCTATAGGTGGGGCCATCTCCTAACTGTCTCATCATACCAATCTGTGAAATTTCATCTTTACACTTGACATACTATAAATCTTCGACTATTGGATAATATTGACTAGTTTCCTATACTTTTGATTGTGAGGTGTCACAATACTTAGGTGTGGGGGACAGGTTCATGAGATAACAAATGATCATTGCCTAGAGAGATATGTCTTTGCAAGAATTTTTTTATTATCATCATGATACAAGTTATTACATCGATAGTCATATTATTTTTGAAATGCTTAACTCCCGTGTGCTATAAAAATTACCAAACTCATGCTTGACAGACCACTCTTTATTGGTTAGACCACTCTTTATTGTTTATTTCTTCATTACAAGCTGCATACTGTAGGTTTGACAATACATTTGTATGCTTTCTATAATATGTTCATTATAGGTTTTGACATTATATGTCATATACAAGAAGAATGAGTGAGCATGGAGCACTCTGCCTCTGCTCATTAACCACTATGGTTGTCAAAAAACACTTCAAAATTGCAGGCCATCCATTATAAGAGGTGAAAATACACTTAATATAGGAATACTGGATGAAGTATCGTATGAGGTACCGGATGAAGTGTTGTTTGAAGTGTCGTTCAAAGTGCCATTGAATTACATAACTGTCCTAGATTCCAGGTAACTGGAATTCAATTATATTCAATTAAATTTGTTACAGGTATTGATTAAAAGATGCTTCTTATGGTTATGATCAAATTTCCAAGTCAAAAGACTTGGACATTGATCTAATTACGTACCAGTCCATTGCCAAAAATAGAGCCTTTGAATTTGAATTCTTTACACATGACAACACGCGCGCACATGTGTGTAACTCACTCCACCTTAAGTGCATCCAAAATTGGGTTGGGCACTCTATTATTTCATTTTCCCTTCCCATTTCTCTTCCCTACGTTAAGCAATCGCGCCCAACACTCTACCAATTTTCCCTCTGTTCTAATCGCACTCAGACTGTGTTAAACCCATGCCATTTCTTGGCCTGTTTGCACCCTTGCTTGGTAAAATTCGCCTCTATTCCAATTGCACTCAGACCGTGCCCAATTTGTGTCTCTATGTGGCTTGATTTCACCCTTGTTTGGTAAATTCAAAATCTGTCACAATGCCCAAGAAATATGAACCCCCCTCCTATGTAGACTTGTTTTCCATTCCAGAATTCGCATAGTGTAGGGAAGTGTTCTTGCGTGCTGGCTGGGGACCATTTCTGTCAAGTTTGCAAGGCCATGATGACATCTTTCTATGCAATTTGCAGTTGGTTTTGATGGAAAGATAGCACATGTAGGGTCTCTCAACTTTGCAATCACAGAAGAGTCAATTGTTGTTGCAACAAAGCTCCCAAGAACGGGAGATAGGTGGTTTAAATATCACCAATTTCCGTGCTCAAGTTACAATAGGGTGTTCAAGCCCGAATTCGAGAGCATTTCAGGAGCGAAAGGGTATGCTAAGGAGTGGATAAATCCAGAATTAGCTAACCCCCTCATTGTCATCACAAAGTTAATTACATGTGAAGGTAGATACTCCACCTTCAAAGCTTGTCATTTTAGATTATTGGCTCATTTTCTATTCAACAAACCCTTGAACTTTCCCTTTTATTTTCTCAAAATCTTGGAGAAGATGTCCTCTCAAGTGAGGAAGAATGTGACTAACCCCCATAATAGTCTCTTCCACCACATTTTGATCAAACTCCTTATTCTTACCGAACTAGAGAAGCAGGGGAAAAGTTGGGATGCCTTTATCTACCAATTTGCAAACCCCCACTTGACAGTTAAGACCAACAGAAATTCACTTAGCCTAAATACTATCTCCCCATCCAAGCCTCACTCTCCGAGAACTCCAAACTCCATTGCACAAACCCTCTCTTTGCCAAAACAATACCAAAAGCTTGTTGATATTCCTACTTCTTCATCGAGGAAAAAGACCAAGAACAAAGACCAAAAGAAGCCTATTATTGACCCCCCAATGCCTTCACTTTCTCTTGGTCCTACACCTAAGAAACTCCAAGAGGTTATGCAGCAAGACTTTCCCATCATTCCCACAAACAAGAGGGGGGCCAACTGGTTTGGTAAGGGACACTTTCGGAAGAGTACTCAGAGCACAAGAACCAAGCCTTATGCAAAACCTCCACCTACTTTGGATCTCATCCAAGTGTCCTCCGATCTTGAGAGCCCTCATAAGAAAATTAGGGAAGTCTCTATGGATGGATTAGAGTCACTAAGGAAAACAAAATCTGAACCTACCTCACCTTTGTGAACTCCCATCACTCCTACTTAACCTATGCCCATTCTAGATCCTAAAACCGATGAATTGTCCACATCCCTCAAAGAATCTAAGCCTTCCTCAACAATCGTCGATTCTGTCCCAACCATAGAGCAGCTACAAAAATAAAACCATTAGCTTCTCCAACAATTGGAAGAGAGGAAGATAATAGGTGTACATCTCCATCATGACAATGTAGTCCTTCATGAAAAGGTCAACTCCCTTCAGCGGTTGGTTGATGAAATGACTAAAAATAACCACAGCCTCATAGCATAGTTGAAGTAGCACAAGAGGCACAAGGCTAAGTCCACACAACAAGAAGGAGAGGCTTCCAAAGTTGATTCTCCTCAGCAAGCCTAGTTCCGAGGGATAGCTTCTTTTTGTTTGCAGTGGGACCTGGAAAGTCGTAGGTGTGGGGGTAATGTTGGGCCCGAGATATGATCATTTTCATGACGGTTATTATACACTTTTTCCATATGTATATATGTGTTTTTCGTTTTTTGAAGGATCTTTTTGAAGATTTTGATGATAAAATGGTATGATCAGCATAAGGTACGTGTAATCCATGTTTAATGATTAAATCAAGTTTAATTCATCTTGTTCTGTGATTTCCAAGAGTTAATTCGTGTTTTTTTGCTGTTACAGGGAAAAATGCACCATGTTTCCAGTTCCAACACTTTATCTGGCACTTGTTCCAGCACTCGTTCTGGTACTCGATCCGACACTCATTCTAGCACCCAGTATTGCACAAAAATGTAAGGCGAGTCGACGGTTATGGCATTGGCGGCCAGTGATGGACCAATTGGGCACATGGGTTTTGTTTTTTATCACCCCCTCCAGCTACTAAGCTCAAGACAACTCGATTTCAGTTGTTCAAAGAGGGTGATTATCGGTTGCCTCCGTTTTATTAGTTATGGCCTCATTTAATGTAATTTGTCAAATTTAGAGGTGGTTCGACCCTCCTGTGGTCGACCACCTGGGTTGTAAGCCTATAAATACCAATAGAATGACCATTAGATTGTTAACTAAGTAGTATGAGCATCAGAATTTCCAGAAACTCATTTTCACTCCGTTTTGACATTTCACATTGCCAGAATTATGCTAAAACTACATTTTTGACTTTCATGGTGAATTCGGCTTGTTGAAGTTCGTGGTGTGCTTGTAGAGGGTAGCCACAACTTGCTGGGGGACCCACCAGCAGTCTGGTGATGATCATTGTGTTGTTTATACATTTAATAATTTGAATTGTCTTCTATTTCCTATACATGCATGTTTTATGTTTTAATTAGCTAGCTGTGATTTAATTTTTTTATTGTTCTTTTTGCAGGTTAGTATGATGGATTATGTTAGCATGAATTAGTTTGTAGGCTAGAAATAGACTTGAAAGTCTCTTCACTAACCCCATATGCATCTAGATATCAGATTACACTTTTATTTATGATCTTACAATCAAGTTTAAATCAAAGTTGTTTTTATAATAATACAAAGTTCTATTTGGGTTTCATTTGACAGGGATGCTAATGGATGGATAGATTTAATTTCCGTTCTTAGTTATAGCTTACTCACTTCATTTTTTATAGCTTTCATTTGCTTCATTATTGGTTAATATAATTGTCAATTTACTTCTTGATATCATAGTTTAATTTATGTTTTTAATTCATCATAGCTTGAATGATTAGAATAGACATAGCATAGTTTTTCTTTACGCAATGTCATTTCATAGATTAAAATGAAATTAGATTTCTTAGTTATATAATGATGATCTCATTATGATGCTAATGGTTTATACATGAATATGCAGGGTATTTAACATTACTTTTGTCATGGCTAAATTCTCATTGGATTGTTTAATACATACCTTCCATTTTTCCATTGAGATTAGTGTTGAGTTTATTCCACTTGAATTGTCCTTTGTTGTCAAGTGCCATCAAGATATCATCTGTCACCACTGAAGGAATTTACACAACCACCAACATTATATTTGAGTGTTTCATAGATTAAAGATAGTTTCTTTGTTTCATAAGTTAGAATATAGTTTTATTGTTGTTATAGGGTAGTTAGTCTTTTGCTTCGATAGATTTAAGAGTAGTTTTGTTTATTGTAAATTAGTAATTTAGCTGGTAGTCCTCATTGCTTTCATCAAAATGGATTTTATCTCATGCATTAGCAATAGTTTTGCATCAAGCATTTAGTCCACTTGCCTCTTAGGCTAGATAGTTGTTCAATGAGAAGTCTTTGCTTACTTGTCCATTTTCTTTAGTAGAATAGATAGTTGTTTTTGCTTACTTGTCTTTTTCTTTAGTAGGTTAGATAGGTGTCTTTGCTTGCTTGTCTATTTTCTTTAATAGGTTAGATAGGTGTTTTTTCTTACTTGCTTATCTATTTTCTTTCATAGGATAGTTTCTCATTGAATGTAGGTTGGCAAGTTAAAAGTAGTTTGCTTTCATCATTTGCTTAGTATGCTTAATAGTTCAATTTTGCTTATTGTCATGAACTAGTTTGCCTTAAAGTAGGGTTTACTTTCTTTTTCTAGAGTCATCCATCAGTCCTTGGCCGAAAAGTACTTAGTTTACCTAGTTTCATTTTTCCTAGTAGGGTTTTCTCATTAGATAGGTTTTCTTGAGTAGATTAGTCTTAGATGGCTGCTTTCATTAGTTAGATTATACTCCTACCAACCTTTTACCTTCGACATGTATTTTGTCACAACTCTAAATTTACTTACCCCGGGTTGACAATTTAATTGAGGGTAGTTTAGTGTCTTTTTTAGTACATATAAATCACCTAACACCTATGGTGAAAGAAAGAAGTGGAATCTTTAGGGAATGGAATCTATAAGAAACTCCATGGACTCAAGAGCCAAAGAAACATGAGAAAGAACATAAAGATTACAAGAAAGAAAGAGAAGCCAGAACAACCAGACATTGTATTAAGAATCACAAAATTACCAGCCTGATATGAACTCACTAAAAGAAATCAGGTAGAGGAACTAAAAGTTGTGATGAAGAACAACGTATATATGCAAGCATTGCAAGATCTAGAACTAGAGGTTCTCCCAGATGGAGGGAGAAGACTATGATGATTACTTGTTCCAGTAAACCATACATACCTCTACATGAGTCATTATATTATTCGCAATATCCATGGGTTGGATTTCTACATCAAATGAATGCGAAGACTGTTCTCTTGAGCAATTGAACAAAGAGCGTATGAAGAGAAACCTCAAGACTTTGAGGCATACCATAAAGAGACCCTTGTATGAAGATGGAAGAAGATAAATTGGTGGAGAACCTCCAATGCACAACATAAGCGTGGTGAAGATTTTCTATAACAGAGATATTGTATCAAAATGATTACTCCGAAGATCAGGATGATGGATTGCCAATCCATGACAAAGATCTCATGATGACAGAAGAAGTGCCACATGGATCTGTTCCAGTTTGACCCTTGCCATGATGTTGTGAGCTAGCAGGAATCAAGAGGAATCCAACAATGATATACTTTATTGATCAGAGCTACATGAAGCCTTCAGAGAAAACCAGTGTTCCAGACCAAA
>SNQJ01S0092097.1:0-13770 GCA_010110895.2 Picea sitchensis | reverse complement strand
CTCTCTCCTCACTTTCACTCTCTCCCCCCCTCTAACACTCTCTCCTGATCCCTCTCTACCTCACTCTTCTCCCCCCTATTTCTCTTTACCTCTCTCTATCTCCCTCTCTCTCTATGCCCCTTTATCTCTCTCCCTATTATATTTGATGATAAATAACATATGACAGTTATTTGATAGAAATGATAGTGAGAAAGTGTACCTGAGCTTTTGAAAATGGGGGGAAAAATGGTCCCTTGATGAAACTTTTGAGTGCCCCTGGGAGGAGGCTAAGCAATCCTATAAACATTAATCCCCGAAGGAGGGTAGGGAACAATGATTTCCTATAAAAATGGACTCCCTAAGGGAGGCCATGGAACCATGGGTTCCCGAACAAGGCACTCCCTAAGGGAGGAAAATGTATGATGGCTTCTTGAGAAAGGCACTCCCTAAGGGAGGCAAAGGTATGATGGCTTCCTAAGAAAGGAAGTCCCTAAAGGAGCCTAGGGAACCATGGGTTCCTGAACAAGCCACTCCCTAAGGGAGTCTAAGGAACGATGGGTTCCTAAAAAATGAAATCCTTGAAGGAGGCCACAAAACAATGCGTTCTTTGAAAAGGAACTCCCTGAAGGAGGCCAGTGAACAATGGGTTCCTGAAAAAGGAACTCCCTAAGGGAGGCCAATAAATGATGGGTTCCTGAGAAAGGAATTCTATGAATGAGGCCATAGAACCATGGGTTCCCGAACAAGGCACTCCCAAAGGGAGGCCAAGGAACGATAGTTGCCCACTTCCATATATGTGCATATACAAAAGTGGTTGACTTCTGTATATGCGCGTATATGGAAGTGGCCAACTTTTCATATATGTGCATATACAAAATTCAGTTGAATTCTATATATGTGCATATATTAAAGTCGATTGAATTCCATAAACGAGCACATATATACAAAAGTCCACCACTTTAGTATATTCACATATACAAAACTCAACTACCTTTGTATGTGCAGTACATATACGAAATCCAATCACTTTCGTATATGCGCATATACAAAAGTGATCGGCATCCATATATGTGCATATATGGAAGTGGCCAGCTTTCATATATGAGCATATACGGAAGTCGACTGACTTTAGTATATGGTGCATACCCCCCTTGTCTCCAAGGGCTGCGTGACCTCCCGGTCTTAGGATCTTCTTAAGACTAAATTCAAATAGTCTTTGATTCCTTGCTGGAAACTCTAAGAAACATTCCACGGATCTTTGCAAAATTCCACTCACGTGCACAAGCACTAAGTGCAAGTCTTCTCCACGTAACCACACCTTGTGACCACATGCTTATCCGAAAAGGTGCATCACAATTTCGCGTATCGGCTATATGAGTCAACCGATTCTCCATCCTTCGAAATCCCGAGTCTCGAAATTCTGACAAGGGCCTAGCGCATGCTATATCCTCCCCTATCCTCCATCCATATGACCCTTCACTATGATCTGGGGCCAATCCTTCCAAGCACATCAGGATTTCATGTATCGGGAACTCCTGATGTGATTCACCTCCGTTCTCCCAATCCTCTGATACTTGAAATTGCAAAATATTCGGATCAGATCAACAGTCCACACTGGCTCTCCAGCCAATGATTGTGATCAAGTCATGATTTCGTGTTTCACGAGTCCTCACAACTCCTACCTTCAACTTCTCGATTTACAAATCAGTGAAACGTTGATCTGTCCCCATGTGTCCTCTTTCAATGGATGGTCTCGATGATTTCAAGATTTCGTGTTTCAGGATTTCGTGAATTTGACTTTGCATCTTCCAAACCTTCTGGTTTGTGAAATTTCGATAACTCCTCAGGACTAACCAGTGCGCTACTTCTTCGATATCTAATGGCTTGAAATATTTTGGCTCTTTCTAAATGGATCTTGACCCTCAATCTTATCCAATCTTCAAAATTCTTTTCTGAAGAATTTCTCCCACTCAATCCTCCGTACTTGTTCTTTCTTTGAACTTCAATTTTTTGCGCTCCACCTTTTAGCACTTCAAATCTTCAAAACTTATAAATTTTCTAAGTTTTTCCTCTCGACACTTAAAGCCACTACTCCTCCTGAGATTCTGGCAATTGAAATTAAATCTCGTCCCTAGCGCATACTTTCACTCTGTGTCTTTTTCAAAACACTTTTTGATGCCCTCTTGGCATACTCTGCAATCAACCTCCTGGGGTTTCAAACTTTAACACAAGTTTGTTTCTATACGCACTCCTTGTGCTCAATATGCACACTCTGCATACATAATTTCCCTTCTATCTCTTCTGAGATTTAAGTTGAAAAAGACTTCTTCATACGCACTCGTTGCGCCTTGTATGCACTCCTTGAATAATCTTACAAAAGAGAAACAATTGAACTCATTCAACTATTCATTCATTCACTATGAACATCATGCATTCACAAACACATAACAACACATTCAAACTGTAAACAATATCAACACTGTGTATTTGGGTCAATTTTCTCTGTTCTATTCATTTTAGAATAAAACATAATTACAGTAGCTATCTCCTTCAAAACTATTACAATGAAAACTTGTCTAAGGGCCCAGATCTTTTTCGCTCTTCTTGATCCTATCTAAATACTATTACATTCCGTTCAAGCGGTTACCTACTCAATTAATGCAACCTAATGACTAATCAGGGCTAATATCCCACACCTGTAATACATTTACAGTCACGCAAAGGATTTACAATGGTTCCTTCATTTCAAATGGTGTCCCGGTTTTACACAACCAAAATTAATTAACAAGAATTCCAAAAATTCTCCGCACCACTTCCAAGCTAGTTAATTGTCGGTTCAACTTTTTCAATGTGCTGAAGTGTTAATTCGCTTCCACGTTCTTGCTTTATTTTTATTGACAGTGATTCTCCTGCATCATACTCCTCTGCCTAAAATATTCATGGACTCTTGTCCATGAGCTCGCACTGTCTTGCCATGTTTCAAAATATGAAGTTCAGTTACCCAACTTGAATCTTCCACTGGGTGATCTTTCCACTTTACCAAATATCCAGGATACATTTTTCTTTAGTTTTCCTTCCAACTCTTTGTTCTAAAATTTTCTCCATCTGAGGTTTTTCTACTGTAGGCATATGTTCTTCCCACTGAATATTTTCCTGATCATCTAATTCTCATGTGTCATCTATGTTATAAGGATACAAATCTGCAACGTTGAATATCAGTGACATCCCAACATTATCTAGAAACTCAATTTCATAAGCATTTGCTGCAAATTTTCTAAGGATCTTGCATGGTCCTATCTTTTTCATCTTCAACTTATTTTATGTTCTTTTGGGAAACCTTTCCTTCCTCAAATGAGCTAAAAATTCATCTCCCACTTCAAATTTAACTTCCCTTCTTTTTTGATCAACTCTGTCCTTATACTTTTGATTACTATCTTGTATCTGCCTCTTAACCTGATCATGAAGTCTTTTCATTTCTATAGAAAAATCTTCTGCCCCAACGCTCCTGAATTCATCTTGTTTCAATTCTCTCAATTCTACAACCCCTCTCGATTGTCTTACCTATACTATCTTAAATGGACTTTTTCCAGTGCTTATATTAACTTAATTGTTAAATGCAAATTTTGCCTGTACCAAAATATGATCCCACTGACGACCTTGTTTAGTGACTAAACTCCTTAAAAAATTTCCCAGACTCCTATTCACCACTTCGGTCTATTCATCTTTCTGAGGGTGATATGTTGAACTAAAAGATAAATTAGTTCCCATCCTCTTCCATAAATTCCTCCAAAAGTGTCCCACAAACAGTATCCCTGTCTGAAACTATGCTTCTGAGCAATCCATGTAATCTCACAATTTCTCTGAAAAACAAATTGGTTATTTGTGTAGTGTCATTTTTTTTCTGGCATGGTATTAAATGTGCCATCTTGGAAAATCTATCAACCACAACAAATATGGAATCACTTCCCTTCTGGGTTCTAGGTAATCCCAATACAAAATCCATACTAATTTCATCCCAAGGCCTTTATGGAATAGACAATGGCTGATACAAACCATTGTTTTGTCTCTTCCCTTTTGCATGTTGACAAATCTTACATCGGTCTACAAATTTATTCACATCTGCCCTCATACCTGGCCAATAATACAAACTAATCAGTTGTGCAAATGTTTTTTCATGATCAAAATGTCTGGCTAAACCTCCACTATGTTTTTCTTTGAACAAATTATCTCTCATTGAACATCTTGGTATGCATAATTGGCTTCCTTTAAACAACAATCCATCCTGGATCAAATATTATGGCCATGATTTGTTATCCCTCAACAAATTATTTTCATATGCTTCATAATCCTCCTTAAAATCAGAATCTTCCTGATACATTTCCTTAAGGTTCTCAAACCCTAAGGTCTTCACTTGAAATTCCTGTACAACCAAACTTCTCCTGCTCAAAGCATATGCAACTTTGTTAGCACTTCCATAAATATGTTTAATGACAAAAGTAATTTTTTTTCTTGAATTCTACCCACTTAGCATGTCTTTGATTCAACTTCTCTTTTCTAGTAATAAATTGCAAAGCTTGATTATCACTATACAAGACAAACTCTTTTGGAATTAAATAATGTCTCCATTTTCTCAAATCTTGAATCACTGCATAAAATTCCTTGTCATATGTAGAATATTTATCCTTATCTTCATTAAACATCTCACTAAAATAAGCAACTGGCCTATTATCTTGTCTCAAAACTACCCCAATGGATATCCCACTTGCATCACACCTCACCTGAAATGTCTTTCAAAAATCTGGTAAAACCACAACTGATTGTTCTGTTATCTTCTTTTTCAACACTCTCAATATTTTCTCAGCCACCTCTATCCAATTAAACAAATTATGTTTCTTCTTCATAGTGTCCATCATGGGTGCACATATACCACTAAAATTTCTGATAATTTTTCTATAAAAACTTGCTAAACCATGAAAACTTCTCACCTCAAATATGCTCCCGGGTGACGACCATTCTTTGATTGATCTCACCTTTTATGGATCCATCTTCAATTCATTTGAAGAGATCACAAAACCCAAATAAATGAGCTCTATGTTCATAAAAGAACTTTTCTTCAAATTTATTAACAACTTTTCTTGCTGCAATTTCCTCATCACTAATGTCAAGTGCCTTAAATGTTCTTCCTCTGTTTTGCTAAAAACTAATATATCATCCAGATATACAATGAAAAATTTACCTATAAAGTCCTTCAGTACTTCATTCATCAACCTCATAAATGTACTTGGAGCATTTGTCAATCCAAATGGCATGACTAGCCATTCATACAAACCTTCATTTGTCTTGAATGTTGTTTTCCATTCATCTCCCTCTCTCATTCTTATCTGATGATATCCACTCTTCAAGTCTATTTTTGAAAAATAACTTGATCCACTCAAACAATCCATCAAATCATCCATCCTAGGTAAAGGAAATCTATACCTGATGGTAATCTTGTTGATAGCTCTAGAATCTGTACACATTCTCCATCCCCCATCCTTCTTTGGACTCAATATAGTTGGCATTGCACATGGGCTTAGACTTTCCCTGACTAAAATTTTATCCAACAACTCCTGAAATTGATTCTTAACTCCTTCATTCTCTCAGGGTGTCAATCGATACGTTTCTTTGTTCAACAAACTGGCTCCTGGAATAAATTCAATATGGTGGCTAATACTCCTAATAGGTGGTAATGAGTGAGGCAACTCATCCACTACTATGCCAACAAAATTCTCCAACAATTCTTGGATTTCTTCAGGTAAATCATCCATAGAATTATTGGTAAGGATACCTCTTGGCTTCCTTACTGCAATAAATTGCATTTCTTGATCTTTCTTGACCTCCTTCAAGAGTTCCTTCCCACTCATGAGAAGTATTCTTGTGCTGGCTTCTTCCTTTTATTTCTTCTCTTCTATTGGCAGTAACATGTGGGTTCTACCATTCTTTTCCATAGTATAGGTATTTTTCCTCCCATCATGAATAATATTCCTATCAAACTACCATGGTCTCCCCAACAAAATATGAAAAACATCCATGGGAATTACATCACACAGAATCTCATCTTTATAGCCTCCTATTTTAAATTCAACTTTGCATTGTTGACTTACCATTACTTGATGTCCTTTCTGCAACCATGATACTTTATATGGACTTGGGTGTGCATTTGTCTCCAGCTTCAGCTTCTCCACCATCTCTATAGATACTAAATTATTAGTACTCCCACTATCTATAATCATCTTGCAAACTTTATCCTTTGTCTTACAAGCAGTCCTGAACAACCTTGTTCATTGAGCTGAGCCTTGTATTTCTTTCTCTAGCTTTAGAAGAACTTTCCTCATCATAATATTTTTTCCTCCTTCTGATTCCTCTGCTTCCACATTCTTCTAGGCTTCCAAAATGTTTTCTTCTCCTCCTCCTTCTCTCTTCCTCTCGGGACATTCCCAAGACATATGTCCTATCTTTCCACAAGCATAACATTTAACTCTGCCTCCTCTACTGCTTCCTCTTCCTCGAGGAAAATAATTTCTCCCACCAAACGGTCTTGTTTGGGAACTTCCTCCTCTTTCAAAGAGACCATATGATTTCTCATTCTCATCCTTAGCTTTCGGTGCCTTATCATAGACAACTCCCTTACCTTTATTTAAGCCTCTGCTTCTGTTCTGCTGACTTTGGTTTTTGGCCAACTTTTCTTCTGCCTTCAGTGCAATATGATAATCATATTCTACTGTCCTCATAGTCATCATACTGATTTCATCCTGAATTTCATACCTCAAACCATTTATATACCTAGAAAATTTTTCATCATCCTTCTCTCTATGTCCAGTCCTAATATTCATCCTATAAAATTCTTTTGTATACTCTTTCACTGTCATACCCCTCTGTCTCAAGTTCTGCAAGTTTCTAAACAACTCTATCTGGTAATCCTTAGGTATGAATTTAGCCTTCAGTTTGGATACCATCTTGTCCCAATTATTTATCTTATGTTTGCCTTTTCTCCTCCTTTTTGCCTGCAATTCATCCCACCACAGTGTTGTATGTCCCTTCAATCTGGTGACATCATGTCTCACCTTCCTTCCTTCATCGACTTCTTCATAGTCAAAGTACGTATCCATGGACCTTATCCAGTCCAATAGTTCTTCGACATCCAAGTTACCTTCATACATTGTAACTTCCATCTTTTCTCTATCCCCCAACTTCACAACAACTTTCAATAAGTGTTCTTCACCCTCATCTTCCACTGTAGCTTCTTCAACCTCTATTTCTTAACTTTCTGCATCACTAGAATCTTCAATGGCAAGTTATCTCCTTTTCATTGCTTCCAACGCTTCCAACCTTGCGCGAAATTCTCTCACTTCTCTTCCTACAACACGGTTTTCCATAGTTGGTCTTGTGCATACCCTTGGCGACATCGCTTCAACTGTTCCTAACACACTGAGTTCAACTTCAAATCTTTTTCAGGCTCTGATACCACTTGGTGCAGACCCCCCCTCTCTCCAAGGGTTGCGCGACCTCCCAGCCTTAGGATATTCTCAAGACTAAACTGAAACAGTCTTCGATTCCCCGCTGGAACCTCTAAGAAACAGTCCACAGGTCTTTGCAAAATTCCACTCGCGTGCACAAGTGCTAAGCGCAAGTCTTCTCCACATGACCACACCTTGTGACCACATGCTTATCCGAAAAGGTGTGTTGCGATTTCGCGTATCGGCTATATGAGTTAACCGACTCTTCATCCTTCTAACTCCTGAGTCCATAAATTCTAACAAGGGCCTAGCGCATGCTAGCTCCTCCCTTATCCTCCTTCCATATGACCCTTCACTATGACCTGGGGCCAATCCTTCCGAGTGCGTCGGGATTTCGTGTATCGAGAGCTCCCAATGTGATTCACCTCCGTTTTCCCGACCCTCTAATACCCAAAATTGCAAAATATTCAGATCAGATCAACATTCCACACTGGCTCTCCAGCCAACGGCTGTGATCATGTTGTGATTTTGCGTTTCGCGAATCCTCATGACTCCTACCTCCAACTTCCCAATTTATGAATCAACAAAATGTTGATCTCTTGCCACGTGTCCTTTTTCAATGGATGGTCCCAATGATTTTGAGATTTCACGTTTTTGGATTTCACGAATTTCACTCTGCTTCTTCCAAACCTTCTGGTTTGTGAAATTTTGATAACTCCTCGCGACTAACCAGTGCGCTACTTCTCCAAGATCTAACGGCTTGAAATATTTTGGCTCTTTCTGAATGGATCTTGACCCTCGATCTTATCCAATATTCAAAATTTGTTTCTGAAGAATTTCTCTCGCTCAATCCTCCGTACTTGTTCTTTCTTCAAACTTCAATTTTCTGGGCTCCGCCTTTGAGCACTTCAACTCTTCAAAACTTATAAATTTTCTAAGTGTTTTCTCTCGAGACTTAAAGCCACTACTCCTCCTGAGCTTCTAGAAATTGAAATTAAATCTCGTCCCTAGCGCACACTTGCACTCTGTGTATTTTTCAAAAGACTTTCTGATGCCCTATTGGCATACTCTGTGCTCAACCTCCTGAGCTTTCAAACTTTAACACAAGTTTGTTTCTATATGCACTCCTTGCACTCAATATGCACACTCTGCATATGGAATTTCCCCGCTATCTCTTCTGAGATTTAAGTCGAAAAAGACTTCCTCATACGCACTTTGTGCGCCTTGTATGCACTCCTTGCATAATCTTATAGAAGAGAAACAATTGAACTCATTCAACTATTCATTCATTCACTATGAACATCATACATTCATAAACACATAACAACATAGTCAAACTATAAACAATATCAATTTTGTGTATTTGGGTCAATTTTCTCCGTTCTATTCATTTCAGAAGAAAACATAATTACAATAGCTATCTCCTTCACAACTATTACAATGAAAACTTGTATAAGGACCCAGAGCTTTTTCACTCTTCTTCCTCCTATCTAAATACTATTGCATTCGGTTCAAGCAGTTACCTACTCAATTAATGCAACCTAATGACTAATCAGGGCTAATATTCCACACATGTAATACATTTACAGTCATGTAAAGGATTTACAATGGTTCCGTCATTTCAAATGGTGGCCCGGTTTTACACAACCAAAATTAATTAACGAGAATTCCAAAAAGTATTCGCACCGCTTCCAAGATAGTTAATTGTCAGTTCAACTTTTTCAATGGGATGAAGTGTCAATTTGTTTCCACGTGCTCTCTTTATTTTATTTGATAGCGATGCTCCTGCATCAGTATATGCGCATATATGAAAGTCAGTCAACTTCCATATCTACGCATATATAAGGAAGTCCACCACTTATGTATATGCACATATACAAAATTCAACCACTTTTGTGTGTGCACATATACGAAAGTCATCCACTTCCATATATGCGGATATATGGAATCCGACCACTTTCGTAAAAGCACATATACGGAATTCAACCACTTTCATATATGCACATATATGAAAGTGGTCAACTTCCATATCTGCGCATATATGGAAGTGGTCGACTTCCATATATGTGCATATATGGAAGTGGTTGGCTTTTGTATATGCGCATATATGGAAGTTATCATCTTTCGTATATGTGAATTTATGAAATTTGTCGACTTTCATATATGCATGTATACAGAAGTGGTCAGCTTCCATATTTGGGCATATACGGAAGCCGGCCACTTCCATATATGGGTATATATGGAAGTGGTCGACTTTCGTATATGTGCATATACAAAGCCAACCAATTACATATATGCACATATATGGAAGCCGACCACTTTTGTATATCCACATATATGGAAGTCGGCCACCTTTCGTATAGTCCACCACTTCCGTATATTCACATATATAAAAGTCAACCACTTATGTATATGCACATTTATGGAAGTGGTTGACTTTTCTATATGCGCATATAGAGAAGTCAGTTGGCTTTTGTATATGTACATACACAATAGTTGGCTACTTCCATATATGTGCATATATAGAAGTGGTTGGCTTCGGTATATGCGCATATATGGAAGTGACCAACTTTAGTATATGTGCATATACGAAAGCCGACCAAATTTTTTATATCCGCATATATGGAAGCTTATTGGCTTCCATATATGTGCACATATATACAAAAGTACACCACTTTTGTATATGCACATATACGAAAGTCGACCACTTTTGTATGTGCACATATACAAAATACGACAACTTATGTATTTGCACATATACGAAAGCCAACCACTTCCGTATATGTGCATATATGGAAGTGGTCGACTTCTGTATATGCACATATATGGAAGTGGAGAAATTTCATATATGTGCATACACGGAACCCGACTGACTTCCATATATGCGCATATATGAAATTTGGTTGGCTTCCATATCTGCGCATATATACGGAAGTCGACCTTTTCCATATATGAACATATATGAAAGTCAGCCACTTCTGTGTGTGCACATATACGAAAGTCGACCACTTCCGTATATGCGCATATACAAAAGTTGTCGACTTCCGTATTTGTGCATATATGGAAATGGTCGACTTCCATATATACACATATATGGAGGTGGATAGCTTCCATATATGCGCATATACAGAATCCGACCACTTCCATATATGCACATATATGGAAGTTTTAAGCTTATGTATATGTGCATTTACAAAAGTTGTTGACTTTCATATATGCGCATATATCGAAGTTGTCGGCTTCCGTATTTGGGCATAGACGGAAGACGGCTACTTCCATATATGTGCATCTATGGAAGTGGTTGATTTCCATTTATGGAAGCCGACCACTTTTGTATATGTGCATATATGGAAGTCGTCCACTTTCGTATATACTCATATACAAAATTGGAAGTCAACCACTTCCATGTATGCACATATAGGGAAGTGGACAGATTCCATATATGAAAGTGGACGACTTTTGTATATATGAAAGTGGGTAATTTCTGTATCTTCACATATAGGGAAGTGGTCAGCGTCCATATATGCGCATATATGAAAGTGACTCGCTTCCATATATGCGCATATATGGAAGTTATTAGCTTCTGTATATGCACATTTATGAATGATTTCAACTTTCATATATGCGCATATACAAAAGTGTTCGGCTTCCATATTTGGGCATATACAGAAGCTGACCAATTCCATATATGCGCATATATGGAAATGGTCGACTTCCATATATGTGGATATACAAAAGCCAACCACTTCCATATATGCACATATATGGAAGCCAACCACTTCTGTATATGCATAGATATGGAAGTCAGACACCTTCCGTATAGTCCACCACTTTCGTATATGCACATATACGAAATTCAACCACTTATGTGTGTGCACATATACGAAATCCAACCAATTTTGTATATGCACATATACGAAAGTGGCCCACTTCCGTATATGCGCATATACGGAAGTGGTAGACTTCCATATACGTAATTCAACCACTTCCATATATGCACATATATGGAAGTCATATATGCAGATATATGGAAGTAGTCAGCTTCCTTATATGCCCAAATATGAAAGCTGACCACTTTTGTATGTGCACATATACGAAAGTTGACAACTTCCATAAATGCACATATACGGAAGCTTGAAACTTCCATATATGTGCATATATGGAAGTGGTCAACTTTCGTATATGCACATATATGGAAGCCATACACTTCCATATATGTGCATATATGGAAGCCGACTACTTCCATATATGCACAGATACAAAATTCAACAAATTTTGTATATGCGCATATACAAAAGTGGTCGACTTTCGTATATTTGCACACATGGAAGTGGATGGATTTTGTATATGTGCATGTATGGAAGTGGTATACTTCCGTATATATGCACAAATTTGGAAGCCACCCAACTCTTGTATATGCGCATATACGAAAGTTAGTCGTCTTCCGTATATGCACATATACGAAAGATGGCCACTTCCATACATGCGCATATACAGAATCCGACCACTTCTGTATATGCACATATATGAAAGTGGTCAAATTTCGTATATGTGCACATACAGAAGTGGTTGACTTCCGTATATGTGCATATATGAAAGTGGTGGACTTATGTATATATGTGCACATATATGGAAACCGATCAACTTCCATATATGTGCATATGTAGAAGTCGGTCAGATTCCATATATGCACATATATGAAAGTTGGACACTTCCATATATGTGCATATATGGAAGCCAGTCACTTCTGTATATGCACATATGTGGAAGTGGCCAAATATGGTATATGTGTATATACAAAAGTCAACCACTTCCATATATGTGCATATATGGAAGTGGAGGACTTTCGTATATGTGCATATACGAAAGTGGTGGACTATATGGAAGCCGGTCGACTTCTGTATATGCACATATAAGAAAGTGGTTAGCTTTCATATATGCGCATATATGGAACTGGTTGGATTTTGTATATGCACATATACGAAATTCAACCACATCCATATATGTGCATATATGGAAGTGGTTGGCTTCTTTATATGCCCAAATATGGAGGTCGACCACTTCTGTATATGCGCATATACGATAGTCAACAACTTCTGTAAGTGTTCATATACGAAAGATGATAACTTCCATATATGCGCATATATGGAAGCCAACCACTTCCATATATGCACATATATGGAAGCCGCCCACTTCCATATATGCACAGATACGAAAGTCTCCCACTTTCATATATGCGCATATATGAAAGTGGTCGACTTCCGTATATGTGCATATATGGAAGTGGTTGGATTTCATATATGCACATATATGGAAGTGTACGAATTTTGTATATGTGCACACACAGAAGTGGTCGACTTTCATAAATGTGCATATACGAAAGTGGTGGACTTATGTATATATGCATAGATATGGAAGTCGACCAACTTTCATAGATGTGCATATACAAAATTCAGTCAGCTTCCATATATGCACATATACAAAATATAGCCACTTCCATATATGCGCATATACAAAAGTCGGCCACTTCCGTATATGCACATTTATGAAAGTGGTCAGCTTTCATATATGTGCACATACAGAAGTGGATGAATTTTGTATATGTGCATATAAAAAAGTGGTGGAATTTTGTATATATGTGCTCATATATGAAATCCGATTGAATTCCATATATGCACATATATAAAAGTCGATTGAATTCCAATATGCACATATACGAAAGTTGGCCACTTCCACATATGTGCATATACGGAAGTCGACCACTTTCGTATATGCACATATATGGAAGTGGCCAACTATAATTCCTTGGCCTCCCTTATGGAGTCCCTTTTTTGGGAACCCATGGTTCCCTAGCCTCCTTTAGGGTATTCTTTTCTCAGGAGCCCATCATTCCTTAGCCTCCCTTAGGGAGTTCTTTTTTCAAGAACCCATTGTTCCCTTGCCTTTTTTAGGGAGTGCCTTTTCGAGCAACTCATTTTTTTTTGGCCTCCTTCAAGGAGTGTCCTTTTCAGGAACCCATCATTCCCTAACCTCCCTTAGGGAGTGGCTTGTTTGGGAAACCATGGTTCCCTAGCCTCCTTCAGGGAGTGCCTTTCTCAAGAACCCATCATTCCTTGGCCTCCCTTAGGGAGTAACTTGTTCGGGAACCCATGGTTCCCTAGCCTCCCTTAACGAGTACCCTTTTCTTGTAACTCATCATTCCCTACCCTCATTTGGGGATTACCTTTTATAGGATTACTTGGCCTCCTCCCAGGGCATCCAAAATTTTCATCAATGGACTATTTTTCCAACCAAT
>SNQJ01S0092096.1:35485-51637 GCA_010110895.2 Picea sitchensis | reverse complement strand
TCCGAGAGTTGACATCCTTGGGCAGCTGGTTGCCCGATTCGTGAAGTGTCATTTTCCAGCGTGGAGAAGGTTCAAGGAGACTCTTCTATTGAAAAGTGCATGCTTCGACTCAAATCCTTAAAGCTCTCGAAGACGAGAATAACTGAAATATCATTTGGTGAAGGTGTTTGCCCATTCCTTGAATCGCTCGATCTCACAGGTTGTGATGATCTAGTGGAGGTTGCAGCATTTCCGACAACACTAACATCACTAGAATTGACGGGTTATTGTGCATTAAAGAAAATAACGGGGCTTCGTGGGCTTGGAAAGCTTCGATCTCTGGACATGAGCTTGTGTAAAGAAATAGAGCTGGCAGGTCTGGGTGTCAGGGAGTTGAACAGTCTTGAATATTTGAATTTACAGGAATGTGAACAGTCTTGAATCTTTGAATTTACAGGAATTCCCCATCAGTGTACTGTCATTTGCCTGTGTGGAAAAGGTTCAAGGAGGCTGCAGATTGTTGGACTCTTCTATTGACAAGTGTATTCTTCGACTCAAATACTTAAAGCTGTCGAATACGAGAATAACTGAAATATCATTTGGTGAAAGTGTTTGCCCAGTCCTTAAATCGCTCGATCTTGCAGGTTGTGGTGATCTAGTGGAGGTTGGATCATTGCCGACAACACTAACATCACTGCACTTGAAGGATTGTTGTGCATTAAAGAGAATAACTGGGCTTCGTGGCCTTGCCAAGCTTCGATCTCTGAACATGGCAGGGTGTTATGTAGTTGAGGAGCTGCCAGGTCTGGAAACGTTGATATCAGTGCAGACGTTCTGTAACCTGAATGTGGGAATATGAAGAGAATAGGGGTGTTGGCTGAGGCCGCAAATCCTGAAAACGATGTTTTAAAAAAGGTTATTCAGCTTATGGAAAGAGGGGGAAACCCGGCAAGATGTTTTGAAGAGGAGGCGAATTTGAAGCGGGAGCACCTTGTACGTCGGGTATGAGCACCATTTTTTTCATTAATAAACCATTTTTCATTAAAATTAAACGGATTTATTTTTGTTTTCAAATTTTCCGATCTTGATGTTTTTCTGATCTTGTGTCCCGTTTGTAAAATAAAATAAACATATTCAGTTCAGTTCAGTTTCCATCAATCGATATTCTTTCATTTAATATTTAATTTACATTCTGTTATAAGTAAGGATTTGATAACGTTAGGTTTATTGTTAATGAAGATTTCGGCTATGGCTGTAGAATGAAAGCAAGCATTGGGATTAATGTTATGCAGGCTGAACGGGATAAGATGAAGGTATTCAACATGCCAATGTTTGGTTTATTGTAAATCTTTCGGTTTAGTTATGTTTTTTGGGTTCCCTTAATTTATGAAATGGAATTTGGGTTTAGTTATGTATTTTTGGGTTCCTTTAATTTATGGAATGGAGAGGCAAACTTAGTTATAACAAGTGCTACATGAAAGTGTAGTTTCTCCTGGGTTGAATTGGGAATAAATGCAGAGGGATGGGGAAAAAGTAGCGGGGGCAGATAGAAATTGCAGTGCAGATGTGACAAGCAACATGAAGCTTAGGTGGTATCCATGCAAGAAATGACACGTGGCCTCTAGAGTCCCATTTATTTTTTGAAACTATATAATCTACCTTGCTATGTTCGAAATTTTCGTTCTTTCCAATAGTGTGAGTTCCTACTTTGCATGTTTTATCTCTTCAATGTATATCTTGAACTAGTTGGAGTTAAGTACAATTTCCATAGACCTGTGTCTATATGTGCCAGGACAAAAAAAGTTGTATGCATAGCAAGAGAAAAAAATATGCATGGGAAAAAGATAATTCAAATTAAATAAACACAATTCCTTGACATTCAACATAGTTGAAGATAAAAATTTAGAAGCACATAAATATAAAAGGAGATAAAAAAAATAGTTTTATTTGAAATATATCAAAAAATAATAGTTTGTTACATATTCCTAGAAATTTAAATGTGTTTGTCATATAAACTAGGATTGGAGCTCCTGCGGACCATAAGAGAAATATGTACAAGAAATATGACTATCGAAAGAAGAAGTGGGTGAAGGTAGAGTGTAATACCTCAAAATAAGAAATTGGAAGGTATCAGTCTTTGGCTAGAGATTCCTATTCAGAAAAGGTTGAATAACTGGATTGATAAACAAAGCAGGATGTGATCAGTATAGACTTACAATGATGATAAATATCAACCTTTTTGCTATTTTCTTCCTGATGCCTTTTTCTGTTGTCTTTCGTCAACAACCCACTTCAACTCAGTTTCGACGAATTCTTCAATGTAGCTTCTCAAGCGGGCGATGTTGATCTCATTCCGGATTTTTGTGTTGAAAATTTCATTTTCTAATTCCCTTAGCTCAATATAAATATTATGCAGAGCTTGATCAATGTCTTCATTCTGTACCGAATAGTCGACTAGCCAGTTGTCCACATCATCTTCACCATATTCAAGGATGTTGTAAAAATTTTCTAAAGACAACACTTTGAAAATATCAACTTATTTATCGAAGGATTGCTTAGTTAAGGTCAACGAGTTGACGATTAACTTTGGAACTTGGAAGTCATTATTCCTTCCGTTTAAGTCTATTTTGGTCAGCTCTGTGAATAATGTTTCTTTCTTTGATATGGCTTACTCACATGATTGGACAATGAGATGTAGGTTCTTCACCTTCTCTTTCCAACATGCTTCTAATTGAGTGATCCGGATTTTGGAGGGGAGATTATGTTTTCTTCTTGTCATGTCTGTCTTGTTATTGGCGTGGAAGCCAAAAGGGATGACCGTGTCCAAATAGAAACTTTCTTCATTTTCAAATTCGTCTACAAATGTTCGAGCAAATTATGTTCCCTTGTTTCAAGGGAAGCCATAGTTTGTGATGTTTCCCGGGCCTCAGTAATTAGTTCTACTCTTTTCTTGATATTATTCTCCACATATCCTCTACACCATGTGAGGAGGCTGAAGGATCCTTTCAACTTGGCTGCAGGGGTGGCAGACATGGTTGTTGCTAAAGGAATGACAAGCAATGGAATAGGAATCAAATCTTCATTCAATTCCTTGACCCGATCCCTTAGTCTGGCATTCTCGGCTTCAATGAATCCAATGGAATCATCAAGAGAATCTTCGGTTTCTCTGTGAAGTCAATAGATTTGGGACGACTGCATGTTCGCAAGGTCAACCTATGAATGACATTTTCCTTTCTTATTGTTTACATCTCTCTTTTCAATAATTAATTTTTTAGACTCGCTATAAAAAATAACGCTCTAGAATACGAAGGATTCATCTTCATCAAAATTTTCAGTATGAACCATGTTCATTGGGCGACTATGTTGGATCACATCTCTTGGATAATCAAGGTTGTGGAATATGCTATCCAGATCATTGTGAAGTTCCATGTTCTCACCCTCAATTTTAGGCTCTTCCCCCTTCTCTACATTTTTTTTCTCTTCTTCTACATGGGAAGCTTGTGAGAACTATCAATTTTAGGATGAGGAGGGTTGTTATCTCCTCTGTTTGACGAAATTTGGGTTGCTTTGTTACTGTGGTAGGTTGTTGGAGCGATGCTCCAGGATGTCATTCTTTTGGGAGTGCTTTGCGACGATTGAACACTCTGCTCACTGGGGCCTTTAACCTATTGCTTGTACAATCTAGTGGTGCTTTGCAATGTGTCTAGTTTACCAACATCAAAAGTAGGAGTGTTTTCGCCCAGGTGTTTCTGGGAAAAAATAAATCCGAGGCCAACTACAAGTAAATGTTCTATTTTTTTTTATTAGGGTCGAACCCTCTTATCTTTTCAGCATATCTTAGGTTCATGTTATTGAAATGTGTTTTGAATTAGTCAATTTTGTTGATGTTCCTTAACACAAAGTCATCGACTTTCCAAGGTAGAGGAATGCACTTCTTTTTTCTCTTCTCATGGAATAGATGCAACTAATAGTTGTATTGCCTTGCTATTTCTATAACGAATATTATGTCTGTAATATGACATGGAAGGAGAATAGGTTTTTCCTTGGAGCCAAAAATTCTTATCACACTGTAATCATCCATTGTTTCAAGCACCCCCTTCTTGTCCAAAAACTTGGTCTCCTGTTCATATATGCGTGGAACATCTTCCCCTAATAACATAACTTTGAAAACAATGACAAAGTGATTAAAAACCTCATAAAAATAGTGGGAGGCATTTTGCTTCCACAAGGCCTAGTACTAGAAGGTTAATGGGTCGAATTCTCATTTTACCCTCTTGGACAGGGACAATTTTGGAAACTGACAGCAATGAGCTATTGCAAAAACCAAGTAGGATGACATAAAAAAAATCTTGTCCTTTTTGAAGCTTGACAATTGGGAACAAATTTCATGGAAAATTAGCTTTCCCCAATAAAAAAATGACTTGTTCCTTGACTGTGAAATACAAAATATAAAGAACCATGTGGTAAATAGTTCTTGTGGATTCTTATCCTGTTATTCTTGTAAACAGCCAGGCAATTTCCCAGAATGGATTTTTAAATGAACTAACCTGCAAGACTGTGATATCTCCAGGAACTGCCATCGGGTCTTCCAGGAACTCAGGAAAGAGGTCCAACCCATTATTATGTTTTCTTAGAAACTACCTAGAGTCTTCTCCTTTGAACGTCAATGTTGGCTCTGAAAATCTTAACATAAGGTCAACCTAAGACTCCCTCACCTACCTCTTCTTAACTATTTGTAGGATGCTCTATCCTACAGGTGGGGCCATACTTTAACCGTCTCATCAGACTAAGATGTGAAATTTATCTCTACACTTGGCAAGCTATAAATCTTAGGCTATTGGGAGAATTGATTGGTTCCCTATATTTTTTATTGTGAGGTGTCACAATACTTAGGAGTGGGGGAGGGGTTTCCCGAGATGAAAAATGATATACACATCCTATCTCTATTATAATCCATGAGAAGAGGAAGTAGAATCTCTATAAAAATTCTGTTATATTGTTTTCACGATATTCTAGGCTATTATATCAGCAATTGTTTTTATTAAAATGTTGAATTCTATACTGTTGACATCACTGTGTTTTATAAGCCTGTTGTACATTTTTAATGAAAGACTTCTTAACTGGTTCTTTGTGTCAATTACAGATTGTTAAATGCTCACTGTAGATTTGTGTTACATGCCTATAAAACAGAGGAACAAATTATTTAATAGAGGAACAAATTGTTTTATAATGTACAAAATCGATGACAAGGCAATCAGCAGTGGATCATTCTATTTACACTTATCATGTACATGCTCCTATTCATCATGACTGTCAGACATTTCCCAAGTTGAGTGTTATGGGTGAATGTCCATTATAGTGGGGATAATTTCTACTTGCACAAGAGTACCATATGAAGTGTCATATGGAGTGCCATTTGGAAGATCGGATGGGGTGCCATCTGGACAACTAGATGAAGCGCCATATGAAGGACCGAATGAGGTATGAATATACTATAAATGACCACGATTGCATGCAAAAAAAGGATCGTTCGAATTGATACACATGTTTCACTGTTAAGTTAAGATGAATTGAATGATATGTTTTTAAAATTCACGTTGATAATTAAATTAAAAACTTTTAATGCATTTTTATGATAAATGTCCAAGTCGAAGACTTGGACATTGATCTAATTCAAACATAATTGAATTTTCCTCCAAAGTACACCATTCAAAATTCAAATGTTGCACAATCATAGTCACACATGGAAATCGTGTGTGATGAATTCACTCACGAATTCAACCGTTTTCCACCTTAATTGCATTAAAAATCGGGTGTTTTACCCCAATTTCCATTCCACTCATCCCATGCTTATTGTGTCACTCTCACCCTATTCTCGATTCCGTTCTTCTGCTCATCCTTCGTGTTGTAACCATTCCTAAATGCTATGAACCTTCCTCCTATGCCAATCTTCTAGCCATTCCTGAATTCACAATGTAGAGAGATTTTCCTTCATTTAAGGTGGGGACAATTCTTAGCCAATCTGCAGGGCCACGATGATGGCATCTCACTGAAATTCTCTCTTGGGTTTGAAGAGAGGTTGGTTCATGTAGGGTCTCTGGCCTTCTTGTTATTTGAGGATTCAATTGCCTCAACCATGAAATTTCCATGGGTTGGGGATCGATGGTTCAAACACCATCAATTGCCATGGCCAAGCTACAACAGAGTATTCTAACCTGAATTTCAAAATGTTTCTGGAGCTAAAGGGTACTCCAAAGAATGGATCAAGGATGAATTGATTAATCCCCTGATCACAATTACCAGGCTTATCACTTGTGAAGGTAGGTACTATGTCTTCAAAGATTGTCATTTTTGTGTGTTAGCTCATTTCCAATTTAATAAGCCCCTAAATTTTCCTTTCTACTTCTTGAAAAGTCTTGAGAAAATTTCTTCCCAAGTAGGTAAAAACTTGGCCAATCCTCACAATATTCTATTCCACCATGACCTCATCAAATTGCTTGTCATAACTGAGTTGACAAAATAGGGCAAGACATGGGATGAATTCCTCTATCAATTCTCAAACCCCAATATCATAGTCAAGACTAGCAAGAGATCAATTGATTTAGGGATTGTTACTCCATTTAAGCCTGATTCTCCAAAGACTCCAAACCCTCCAACTCAAACTATCTCTCTATATGAAGAAAAGGCCAAGAAAATTGTTGATTCCCCATGCAACATCATTGGGCAAGAAAACCAAAAATCCCGTTGATAATTCCCCATTTACCTCAACACCTGTGGATCCTCAACCTAAGAAGTTACAAGATGCATTTCAAGAAGATTTTCCTTCAGTCCCTATGAATAGAAAAGGATCCAATCAGTTCAAAGGGGAATCTTTTCGAAGACATACCTAAAGTGCAAGTGGAAAACCTAATGTAAAAATTCCAAGCACTTTGGATCCTATTCAAGTGTCTTCTGATCATGAAAGACCCCATATAAGACTCAGAGAAGTTTTTGCAGAAGGGTTTGAGCCTGATAAAGAAGTAAAATATGAACCTATTCCCTCTCACAAGCACTATGTTACTCCTACCTCCCAGATGCCTACATCAACTTCCAAAGTTGATATACCTTCTACATCCATCAAGGGATCCAATCCCTCTTATTTTGAACTATCTGATCATACCCCACTTATTGATAAATTACAACAAGAAAATGCTCAGTTGCTTCAACAATTGGAAGAGCGAAAAGCTATGAATAGGCATCTACATCATGACAATGTGGTATTACAAGAAAAAGTGAATTCCCTCCAACAATTGGTTGATCAAATGACCACCACCAATCGCAACCTCCAGACGCAATTGAAACATCGTAAAAGGCCCAATACAAAATCTCCAGGACAAGAGGGAGAATCTTCTAAAGCCAATCCACCCCCTCCTTCACATGTCTAGTTATGTCGAGTGATTCATTTTTGTTTGTAGAGGGACCTGCAAATCCTTAGGCATGGGGGTAATGTTGGGTTCATGTTTTGGCTATTTTATTGCGATGATCAAATCCTTTTTTCAACGATATTGCATATGCAATTCTTCATATTAGCCATTTTGAAGGATTCTAAAAGGTTTATATATCAATTCACCATGAATTAGCATCGAGTATGTATAATTGGTGTTTTTGTAATGGTTTTGTGATCAATTCAGTTCAGTTCGAAGTTTATGAAGATCTAATGCATAACTTGCTTGCAATAGGGAAAAATCGTAGTCTGATCCTCCATCCGGTATCTCGTCTGACACTTCGTTCAACACTTGATCTGGCACATGATCCAACACTCCATCCAGAATGCGATCCAACACTTGAAGCGCACTGGAGATGGTGGTTGGTACATCAACGACATTTCGTGGATGAATCAATAATTTGGGTTTTGTGCCCCCTCGTGGCCTCCAACTACAAAGCATGACACACCTCAGATTGGGTGGTTGTAGTGATCATTGAGTGGCTCACAAAATTTCTATAAGATGTTGTTGTTAGAACTCATTTAATGAGTTTGTTGTTTTTAGAGGAGGTTGATCCTTCCAGTGGTCGACCTCTCTAGATGTAAATTATCTATAAATACCACTACCAGTGGCATGACTAAGAGGATAGTTTTATTGTTTAATACAGACATTATCTGCAACTTTGTTCCAGACTCCGTTTTTATGATTAATGGCATCATTGTGTTGAGTTAAGCACCTGCGTTTTCTTGTTGGAGTGTAGCCACAACTTGTTGGGGGGCCCACCAATGGTCTTGGTGACTGTGTATATCAGTAGATATTGTGTGTTCATCTTTTTATTGATTTAGAATTCGTAATTGTTTCTTTACTGCATGTATTTTTCAATTTTAATTGTTGTGTATATGTCAATCATAATTTTTTATTCTAATTTGTTTTTTCCTTAATTGCATATTGTTTTTAGGAGCTAGTTAATTATAGTATTGTGTCTTTTCCTTCTTAGCTATGAATCATCCTGCAGGATACTAATTTAGATAGTTTTAATGAAGTCTTGATTAATTACTTTGGTTATGGTAATTTAGACAGAGCATTAGTTTAGACAGAGCATTAACTTAGACAGATCATTAGTGTAAACCAAGTATTAGTTTAAGATTGTTTGCAAGCTTTGATATATTAGTTGTTTCGAGTTTTGATAGCTCTAATTGAGATAGATTTAATTGCCATGTTTTTTGAAGATCTATTTTGTTTATTAATTTTACCTTAGTATGATAGGACAAAAATAGATTTTGGATTATGATTTCTAAAAGCCTTTTTAGTTAATTTTGAAATATGATTTTTAATGATAGAATTAGTTCAGTTTAGATCATGAAATCTCAATTATGAATTTGAATTGTAATTTCTAGTTGACATTGATCAAGAATTAGAAGTTTGCACAGCGTGAATTTGAATTAGGATTTTTAATCATGAGTTCATGAGTTTATAGATTTGATTGAAGTAGTGAATTTGAATAAGAGTNCTCAATTATGAATTTGAATTGTAATTTCTAGTTGACATTGATCAAGAATTAGAAGTTTGCACAGCGTGAATTTGAATTAGGATTTTTAATCATGAGTTCATGAGTTTATAGATTTGATTGAAGTAGTGAATTTGAATAAGAGTCTTTTTAATCATTGACAATTGATGTATAAATTTTAGAGATCACATGGATTCCCAAAATACTTAGTGTTGCTTCTATGATGGCAAAGCTTTCTTTAGATTGTCTTATTCATACTTTCAATTTCTCTGTAGAAGTCAACATTGAATTAATTCCTCTTGAACTATCACTAATAGACAGATGTCATCATGATGTTATTCGACACCAAAGACACAATCATCACCTTTGAATACTTTCTTTCCTTTTACTACAAGCTAGAAATAGTTTTGATCAATTAGAATTTGAATACAGTCATAACACTTTTACTTTTAATTAAGTAGATTAAAATTTATTCTTCGCGAAATAAAAATAGTTATGAGTTCTTTTTAAAAATAGAGTTCACTTGTCAAAATAGTCTTGATAGGTTAGTTGTTTACTTGCTTACTTGCTCAGAGATAGAAAGACCAAATAACTCAGTAATAGCTTACTTGATGTTGCTTACATAAAAAAAGATTGAATAGATTAACTAGCTTTAAAATAGATTGTTATTTTCTTATTTAGAAATAGTCCATCAATTCATTGTTTGAAGTTTCTTAGGGTAAATAGTTCATAATCCTAGAATCACTAAAGCTCATTAATAGAATTTGTTAATTAACGGAATAATTATCTCTTTAGAAAGTAGATTGATAGGGTGTTGATCCCTAGGTAGACCATCTCCTTAGTTAGATAATATTTCCATTAACTTTTCTTCCTTGGCTCATACAGTGCCACAACTATAACTTTAGTTATCCCGAGTTGACAATATAATTGAGGGAATTAGTGCATATAGAATACCCATCATATCCTATACAATTTCCTATTCAAAGTAATAATAACATTGCGAGGGCTAGACTCATATACAACATGACATTTCCATAAATAAGGTTGGCCCAAAAGAAAATCACAAACTTCAAGGGGAGCAACATCACACAATACCTCATCTTTGAATGGTTTGATATCGTACGACATGAGGCACTGTTGGCTGATGTGAAGATCGCTTTCTTGACGGAGCCATCTAATGATGTAGGATTGTGGATGCAACGTTGTTGACAGAGCTAGCCACTTGATGAACTCTACTGTGATGAGGATTTTCTGGCTACCGCTATCAACGGTGAAGTGCAACAAAGTGTCTTTCACCCACATCTATGAATGAAATAGATGCTCGCCTTCCTCTGGCTCATCAAGTTCACCGGGTTGGATCTTGGTGGTAGTAACAGTGTCACTGGGTTTCGTGTCAATGATCTGTCTCCTCTTTTCTGGTTCTGACTCTGAGTCATAACCTGCATCTGATTCAAAGGATTTTACCTCAACCACCAATGACTGCTTTGAGAGGCAATCAACAATGTTATACTAGGGGCTCTTATAGAAGTCGCACCACTTCCCAGTATCTTTCTTCGTCTTCCCATTGTCCTTTTCTTGTGGCTTGTATTGGTTGGTCTGAGGTTGCCCATATTTTCTTTGTCCTTTGTATACAAGTCGTCATAACTTCCAACAAGGTAGTATTGTTCTTTAATAACATCCATGAAGGAACCCCAAGTGGGTGCAATTGCAAATAATGTGGATCCCTCTATTTCTTTTTTCTCACAAAAAGTCTCCCACCAATATTTGACATGGTGGATATCCTTGAGAATCAAAAATGTAATATTTTCTCTATTAAAAAAGTTGTAGATAGAAAAATACCCTTCTAGAAGGTTTAACCATTTATCTATGACATTCATATCTATTTGACCTTCAAATATAGGAATATCAAAATTGATCTGTACCTTGAATGGGGAGGAACCTCCATTTGAGGTGGATGCGCCACTTGTCGACAACCATCGAAGGATTTGTCCAAATATGTCCATCATCTTGTTCCTTTGTCACTCAAGGGCTTCCTCGAGCAACATTTTGAAAGTATCTCATGTCCCGTTGTATTTATTTTCTCCTGCCATGGACGATTTATTGGGCGTTGAGAGAAATTGTCCTCAAGAGAAATAAGCTCGAGACCCAACTCTCTATACCTTGACTGCGTCGGGGACATGCATTAAAAACTAACAAGGAGTAGGCCGCTCTGATACTACTGATCCAGATTTATGAGCATAACAAAATGAAACCACAGATTTATAATACTAACACAGAGACACAGTGAAAAGTAACAGATGTACAATAAAAGTTGACTTCTATTAAATAAGAAATATGCTGAAAACTGTAAAATGCAGACTGAAAGCAAGCTTACTAGAATGGTGGCAGCTTATCTCTGAGAAGAGATGTGATGGCTATGCTCATTCGCAAGAAGATGAGTACAATGAGACTCTTAAGTCCTTTTTACAATAAAAATGAATGTCAAAACCCTAGACATTCAAAAACCTAGCCCTAGGAGATGAAGCATCAAAAGTCATGTGGGCCCCATTGGGGTAAGTTAGTACATCAACTTCCCAGGGTCGTAAATTTTCCATACAATCTCTATTTAGGGCGCTTGATAGCTCATTGGAAAGGTCTTGACAAGAAGCTTCATTTAGGGGGCTCAATCAAGGCCTTCGGCTATGATTGAGGTTCCTGATCGTGAAAAAATGTCGTTTAGGCCCTCAAAATGGCCCCGGAGGTTTGGGACCGAGAAAACTGTTAAAAATAGTAAGCTTCCAAAAAACTATTTTGAGCCAATTGGAAAAGGTCGGTGGCCACTGAGATCCTCCTAGATCAAAATAAGACAAGAAGAATCATGAATATGACTCAAATAGGTAAAAGGTGTGATTGATTTGGTCAAGTTAATGAGAACAAATATCGTGGATTGTTTTGTGCATTTTAAAGAGAAGTAACATCTTGTCAGTTGCAGGGAGGAATGCAATAGAGGAAGATTTCATTATTGCAATGATACCATTACACATTCACAAATATGCAACAAGAAAGATGGAGTACCATGTAACCATTATTCCACTCACAAAAAAATAATACGATAAAAAAAAACCATAAAAAAATAATATGTTAAAACTCTATGACATTATTCATAATGTCATAGAGTTTATATATTAGTTTTGTAACTAGTAAATCATTTTTCTACACCAAAGTTATTTCTAATTTATTTAATAAATCATTTTTTTTCTTAAATTGATATTGTTTGTTTCTTTATAGGAATAAATTGGGATACAACCATAAGAATATGGGTCGGATCTGGCTGGGAAGGATGGTTGGGTCTTAGGACTCTAGAGAGCAAGTGTCTTGTACAAAGAAAACTGTATAAGAATGCACGATCACCTCGGAGACCTGGACAGAGATTTGGTTGAGAAAGAACTTTCTGGATGTCCACGTCGTCTTTGGTGCCCTATTGACAACCTTTTTCATTATGTGTCGACTCAATCCACGGTAGGTGTTTGAAGCCTCTTGACATTATGTTGTGTTCTCAATTTATGTCTTAGAGAATCATGTCTTTCAGTGTGTGATTTCTTGAATTTTTCAAAGATGTCGATCTTTTCTTCTAACCACTTTCCTGTAACAATTTAGGTGCGAGGAATTAGCGTGGTTCAACAAATATCCGGCGAATCCTTGTCTTTGGGGAACTTCACAAACCTTCAACATATGGACTTGTCTGGGTGCATTGATTTGAAAACTATGCCGCCATCCTTTGGAAATTTAACTAGGCTCCAACATGTTAAACTGGCGAGGTGTTTCATGTTAAAAATGTTTCCAGACTCCTTCATGAACTCGATTCGACTCAAACATCTCGATTTGAGTCGAAGGAGTCTGGAAAAACTTCTAGGAGGCCGCACATTATTGGACTCTTCTATTGACAAGTCCATTCTTCGACTCAGATCCTTAAAGCTGTCGAAGACGAGGATAACTGAAATATCATTTCGTGAAGGTGTTTGCAGGTAGGTTTTAAAGGGCAATTGTCATTGGGTTTTAGTGTATATGTGGGCTGAACATTTAGAAATTGAATAGGTTGCATGTTGTGTGACAAACACAATGCTAGTGGGATAAAGAGATTTGGTAAAAGGGTGTAGAAGGTATGGTCTGTCAATTAGCAAGCTAAATGAGATTATGGACATTGAATCATGAGTGTGGTGTTGTATGGAATATTGTTATCATCGTCACAATCATAACATTTTTTCAACAGTCGTGAGATTCCTAGGTTGTTGTTGTTAATTCTTGTTTCTCTCTAGCTAAATGAGATTCTGGACATTGAATCATGAGTGTGGTGTTGTATGGAATATTGTTATCATCGTCATAATCATAACATTTTTTCAAAAGTCGTGAGATTCCCAGGTTGGTGTTGTTAATTCTTGTTTCTCTCTAAACTTTATTCCACTTCATGTGTCAACTATCCTATGGTGTCCATGATTATAATTATTGTTACCTTCACTTATTTCGTATTATGAACATTTCATCATTTTGGTCACTTTCAACTTCCACCTTGATTGATATTTTTTCATATTCTCCCAAATAAATGGGGCATGTGTAGATTTTTTTTAAGCTAGTTTTTTTTGGTAGGACCAACATGCTTGGTTTTAGTTCTTATTTCACTATTTTTCTTTGGTTCACTAGTTTATATATTGAATTAGCTTTGAAAGTGCAAGGTTTCTTCTATTTTCAGTATCTTGTAATGTGTGGTTTTCTAGCTTGTTTTTATGTGAATGTTCTTTGAAACTAGAGTTACAACCTTGAAAGATGGAAAATCCAAGTTTTACAAATTTTGATTGTTGCAAATCATTGCAAATTTCATAGATAGATATAAATCAACTTTTAAATGTGAGATAGATATATAGATATTAGAAGTTTTATGGATATTTATAAGATTTTTAATGATAGATAGCTAGAAATAGTCCTATTTGGATGTATTTTTTTTATAACATTGTGTCTATCTTATTTTTATTGCATCTTTATTTTGTGGAAGCTTTTAATTTATATCATTATGTTGACAACATGTGCCATAGAAATATTTGGTTTATTTGACATTTTTCTATGGATGGTTTTTATTGACTATTGTTAGTTACAAGGGTTTTCAATTATGTCTTCCACTTGGTCAAGTTATATTTGCTTCTATGTAGTCTTCAGTTGTTGGAATGGTCTAAGACTCTAACACAAAGAACCATGATATCATCGCAACCATGTATATAATTGTGGATGGTTTTTTCTTTGTAGTCAAATGTTTTTTTTTCTTTAAAAGAAAATTGTACCATAGGTATTCAAGAATAGTTATAAATATGTAAACTAATGGAATTCTACGGCTTTGTGGTTGAGATTTACATGTTGGAAATTTTTAGTCTTTCTTGTTTTACCATGTATATTAGGTGGATGTTGTGTGTAAATCTATGTTTCCAAGTCTTTGGTTGTACCTTAGCACCTAATTTGTCTATTCTATGTGGTATCCATGGAACATATGTATACTACATAGAATTACTAAAAACAATTGCGTGCAAAATTAGGGTGTTTGTATTCATAGCCATAACATCCATTTTCATATTTTCTATATCCATTTGGAAGTTCTTCCCATGTGAATGTTGTGTAGTCATTGTATTGGTGTGTGCAATGCTTTTAACATTAATGTTTGGGCTTGTATTTGTTTTAATGTTAAAATTAGTATCATAATTTGTTTTATTGAAGAATATTGATGATTCACTTCACATTTATCATCACCACTACATTGATGTTCTTCTCTTTAGAAGTGACTTATTGGACTTAGGTAAAAGAACAATAAATAAATAAATAACACTTTAATAAGTCACTCAAATCTGATTGAAATTTAACATCCTTACTCTTATAAAAATTGTTCAATATTTTTACAATTACCTAGGTCCAATCATAACAATAAATTTATTAAAACACTCAAATACAACTTTAGACTTTGAATTGGACAAAGCTCATCACTTTTTTGTCACCTCCAACTCCAACATCAACTACTTCTATACTTTAGCCAACCATTTCAATCTATATCAAAACACAAGAAGGTGATACCATCCATCCATTGGTTGTTTATAGTGGCCTTGGGATTTTTTTGGTAATGAAAAGTAATCTCAGCATGAAATAGATGGCAATATTGAAATGTATTGCATGTGATTAGTTGGTTGTAGGAGAACTGCATTTCAAGACTCCCTTGGAAGGGGTAGTTTTCAAGGTGTTTGTGAGAATTGATGGTAGACATGTAAGTTGAAACTGGTTCCCTTTGAATGCCACATTGAGTAGCAATGAACAAGTGACATGTTGTCTAACAGTCAAATGGATTAGATAGAAATATTTACTAGTTCATATATTGAGGTTCCCATGGAATTATTAAAATTTTTAATATGTGTTCTATAAAATTGTAGGGTATCATCCCATTGAGAAATTTGAGTTAGCAAAAAAATATGAAGAAGAAGAAGAAAGTTGATGTGTGTTATAATTGTTTCATTTAGCTAGAACATACATGACTTTAGCTCTTCTTTTGTTTCATGTGAGTTGAAAGCACATAACTTTAGCTCTTTTTTGGGGGTGTATGCACTCCATAATTCAAGCATTGTCCATATTGGAAGAAACTTATGATCTACTCAAAAATTACTACTTTCTTTGGATGTACCTCCAATTAATGGGTCTAGCTACCATATCAAATATTAGAAATTACAAAACTTGCAATAATAATAATACATTTTTAAGGTCACGGCCAAGCGATTTGATTGGTCTATGAAGGTATGCATACCCTACCCCCCTCTGGATTTGAACTTATGACCTCTTAAGAGGAAACACATGTTCTTAACCATTAGGCCCACTCAGGTTGTATCATTGATAACTAACAAATACTCAAATATTGTTTTCACTTCCTATTAATATATAAATCTTACATTAATTATTAAAGTTTAAAAATTAATGCATATGAAATTAATAGAGATTACAAAGCTTGCAATATAATTGTAACATAAGAATTAAAATTGTTGGAAAAATATCATTAATAACTAGCAAATACTCAAATATTGTTTTCACTTCCTATTAATATATAAATCTTATATTGATTGTTAAAATTTAAAGATTAATACATATAAAATTAATATTGATCAATTATAGAAAATATAAATTATTTTATTTATGATTGATTAACAT
>SNQJ01S0092096.1:19074-34745 GCA_010110895.2 Picea sitchensis | reverse complement strand
GTCAAATAGATGGAAACTAGAACAAGTCGTTAAATCTTTTGTTGCTTTTGAAGACTAAGCAGACATGAAACTTTAAACAAAATGATATTGTAAAAAACGATTGTCATGACAAAAAATGCATAGTGACACAAGAAAAAAACTAAATTAAACAATGGATGAACTTGAATTTCCTTTGTCACCATCATGTTGAAGCTGGGTAGGAGCAAAGGCGAACGACTAGGCACAAGTCAAGCATCTTCATTTGTTTGGCTCGCCTAAAAGTGCATCGAACAACATGTCCAAGCGACTGTTAAGGATGGTGTGTCGGTGAAGCTACTCCGCCATATCCTTTCTCATATCAAAGATGATATCTAAGTGTTCCTATCAAAGGCGACAGGTGCTAGTCTGTTCAAGCTCTGGAGCTATGCCGAGTGGAGGTTGAGTTGATTTGCATGAAGAGCCTCCTCGTGATGTTCCTCCAAAGGGATTTCCTCTTCAATTATATAGGTACCTATCTCCAAATCATAATCGAAACCGAGGGTGGGTTGGCCAGAAGTGTTGGGTGGGGCTTGAAATTCAGGCACTATGTAAAGAAAGGGAGTCGGGGGGATTTGTGGCAGGATTGCAGGTGTCTCTTCCTCAATATATTCCATGGGAGGACCTTCATCCAACCAATTCTAGCCTGAAGAGAGAGAGGACATCAGAGAGGGTATGTTATGGCTAACCAAGGAAGTGTGGGGAGAGGGATGAGAGGCAGAGGAACTTGGTCAGTATTGTCGGGCTACAAAGTTGTAGTAAGTCGGACCGCACTTGGGCTTTTCTCTTTTCCTGGGCATGACAGAGTGAGTAACAAGAATGGTTACTAGGAGCAGAGTGGAATGATAGGAAAGAGAGTGGAAAGACAGGAACAAAGCCAGATATTTTTTTCCATTGCATACCTCCTGAATTAAAGTCGAGCTGAGAAGGTGAATTGTCAGAGGGGTTGAGTGGACAGGCCTCATGTGACTCGTACCAGTCCAGACATGTCGCCGCTATCGCATTGAAGACTCCATTAAGCCATCCTATGAATGCAGACACATCAACGATCATTTCCATTGAATGTTGCTCATACTGTGAAGGTTAGAGAAAAGAGTGACGACATGAGCAATTAATGTCCTCATTGTGCATGGACTCCAGCTGTCACCCCATCCAAGATATAATATATATATATATATTCATTAACTTTTGTAAATTGTGAGTGATCATATATATACAAGTTTCGTTTATAACATAAATTTTGAAACTTATGAATAATCACAACTTACAAAAATTTTTAATTCAAAACATAATTTTGTAATACTAAATATTAATATTTTATTTATTTAATTTTTTTATTTTAATACTAATGAAAATATTTATAGGAAACAAAATTCAATAAAAAACAATACTTGAAAACTTAATTAATGTATTTTAAATAAATATTTTAAAACAAAAATTTTTAAATAATTCAATAAATATTTATTTAAAATATTTATTGACTTATTTATTTAAAATATTTATTGAATTTATTGACTTATTTAATGGAAAGAATAAAATAATTATACTCATTAATTTCATAAAACTTCATTCCAACTTTATTTTAAAATGAACAAATTTATATCACAATCAAAATAAATTATGATAATTTGTTTTGTAAATAAGTCTAAAACAAAATCCCATCCTCTCTATTACACTTTAATATATATTCACATATTACACATTCATATGAGAAAAGGCCCTACTTTATTTTACACTTTCATATATCTCTACATAGAAACAAAATTGAATAGAAAGTGATGTTTAGGGAAAATGATGATAAAAAACTAAATTAAGAAACGAGGATGATTGATAATTAAATTAATATTAATGAAGTTAAGCTAATAAATAATGGTTTTGTTGGAATGTCCATTTATGAAGTCTTTAATTCTTTTTACAAAACCTAAAGTTTAACTTGACTATCTTTTCTTGCTCTTATTATAAGGATCATAACTTGCTTCTTTACCTTTTTCTCATCTTCAACTTGTATATAAGTTATTGAATCATGGTGACTTGTTATTCTAAGTGAATTTCTTGTCTTCTTTCATTAACTTTATCAACTTTATCCTTATATTTCATTGATTGCTTGTTTTGGGATAGAGTCTTTCACATTTCTAGTCATTTTATTTTGTACCAATCCATTAATATTAATATTGAATGTGTTTGATTTTCATTAATCAAGTAAAATTAATCCACAAAAGAATCTCAACAAATATATTTGACTTCTAAGTCATAATCCCCAAGAAAAGAGGTATGAATTCCACTTCTAATATCACATTTCACATTATCCCTTCTCAATGCAAAGTGACTAGAAATGTACGCCCTTTAAAGTTTAAGGTTAATACCTTTAACTTGGATAAATTGGTAGAGTGACATATCGTGTCTTCTACCCCTTTCCAAATAAGGGTCATATTTAAGAATATCATTGTTAATTGATGTCAAGTGGATGAAGGAGCCTTGTCTTGTATGTCCTCATCTACTTGGCAACAATTCATATCTCTCACCATTATTTAACCAATGATACAGTTGTAGACTTTTGATGGTAAAATACTTAAATTAGTAATGTTGTGCCTAAGTTCCCCATTGACTTAGGTGGTAAGATGGTTTTAGTTGATGTAGTGGTTTCGACAACACTGGTGGACTTAAACATACTCCTAGCACAATTACATGTATCCCATGAAAGTTGTGGTGCCTTCTTCTTTTTCGCGTGATATAATTTCTATATAAATAACACATTGCCACCATCAATTATCTCTCTTTTATTATGATCCTCGACTATATTTGACTCTACACCATGTTTTTTCCTCTATTGCTCATATTGGGTTCATCTTTTCCCTCACAATTGTTGGTTCTAGTCTCTTCAAGGACTCAACATTGTTGGGGCATTGTATTCATCACCCTTGAGTGCAAGCTAATGATGGTCTTTCATGATGTGTTAGTGGCAATGGAAATGTGAAAAAATATGTATCCTTTGACTTGAAGGTATATTTTGAGATACCTATGTAAAACAAATATAGTGTAAGAAGATGAAATGTAGCAAATTGAATTACCTTTTGAAGTATATACTTTTATTTATTAAAATTTGTATAACATTATTACTTGAATGATAGAATCAATATAAAAAATTAGATATACATAGAGGAGATACAATACTAGTGCACGACAATTTTGTTTTTAAATTATGGTTGTCTTTTATTTTTTTTGAAATTGATAAAGTCAATGAATCCATAAAATTAATATGTCAATTGTTGGTGCAATGTTTGAGGATCTTAACATAACCAAAATGAATTTATTTAGTAGTGCAACATATTTAATCATTGAGTCATTGAGTTATTAAAAATTTATATGAGAAATATTAAATGTCTATATTTTATATTTTACCTTGATTAGATGTCACACACATAATTTGATATTTGGAATTTAAAGAAAGAGATCAATATATTCCAATATTTTTATCACTAATGGGCATGTGTAACATGTTCTAATGGTTTGTCTAAATGGATAATGCTTTTGTTTGTTTTTTACGAAGAAAACTGCAAATTTTTCCATTTCTTAAACTTTAACCTTTCTAAACTAGTAGTTTTTTTGAGAATTTCACCTTGAAGTATAAAACATATTTGTAGAGAATTGCCTTACCTTCATACTCTTATATTTTTTAAAATTATTTATGAATATTTAGTGGGACAATTTTTTTAGTTTACTGATTGCATATACTTTAAGATCACATGTAAGGAAAATGAACAACCTACCTGAGAGACTTGTTTTTAGAGATGGCTATTAACTTTATTGTAGTAGTGTCTAGACTATATTATGTGATTTTTCAGATTTAATAACTATTTTTTATTAGTTATTTAAATGGAAAATGAAAAACATATGTGAGTGTCTTGTTTTTAGAGATGGATATTAACTTTATTGTAGTAGTGTGACTATATTTTGTAATTTTTAATGCAAAACATAATTTGTATATCATCACAAATTATATTTGAAGATGAATCCATCGGTAGCAAGCCCAATTTGAAGATGAATCCATTGGTAGTAATCCCAACATGTGTTCTTTAAAATTTGTTGGGGTCCACCCTTCTTGACGTTATGTTGCAGAATTTGTTATTTAAGTTGACCAAAAACTATTGGTTGAGAGTTTATTTCATTTTTACTGAATAAGATTGTTATATTTTCGCAAAACTCGAGTTTATAAAACTCTCAGATTAGAGTTTTTAAAACTCTTGACCAAAAGAATTATATATCTTTGTGTTTTCACTTGAAAGTGAAATAAAAAATTTAAATTTGATATGGTTTTTTTACTTCATACAACCGAGTTGATTACTACGGAACTAAGTCTAAAGTAGAAATAAAATGAGACAAGACACATTGCAAGAGAAACATTCTAAAAGGAGAAACAAAATGAGACAAGACACATTGCAAGAAAAATATTCTAAAAGGAGAGTGAATTATAATCTAAACATATAACTAGATATAAGGCACATTGCTTTAGGGTTAAATAAAAAAATCAAATTTTGTAAAACCGCGAATTTTTTAAAAAATGCTCCATGATGCTTGCTATACCTATAATTGCATGAGTGTGTTGTATACAATTGCGCATTGTGGTAAGGTTAAATAAAAATTTCAAAACCACACTTGAGTTTGTAAAAAAAATTATTTTAAATAAGTCCTCATGTGCCATAGACCTATAACCAAACTGATATGTTAGTATACAAGGTGCATTGGGTTAGGATTAAATTAAAAAAAAAATTACCAAACTAATTTTTCATTTTTACCATCCACTAGTGCTACCAATTTTTCATTTTTACCATCCACTAGTGCTACCAATACCTTCAAGCATCGATGATCTTTGTCCCTCTACGAGTACCTTGTTATCCCATGGTTCTGAATTATTAAATTTCCTTGCAATATTCATCCGCAATAGATTCCATTTCATTTTTTAGTATTTCCAAAACCCCTTCGAGTTTAGTTTGTAAATTATGCACAAATTGTGTCTCCATAATGGAGATGATACTAGGACATTTCTTTGTTACATCTTAATTTAGATTTTCATGGTTTCAGTTTTCCATGTTAGTGGGTAAATTTGTTTTTTTTTCTCATTTTTTGAAAAATAATATAATTGATGTGGACTTTTTTAATTGTGAATTGCATCATAGTGCATTTACATGATGCACTCTATGCACTTCTTATTACCATTCTAAGAACACTGATTGTTTGAATATGGTTAGAGATCATATTTATTGTGTTAGTTTGTGCATTAAGAGATGTTATGGAGAATTGTCACGATGTTGGCCTATCCATGTATGTGCACAACAATGTGCAAGTTAGATATTCTTTGTGATGGCGATATATGTGTGGATGACTCAAGGCACCATCACAGTTGCTATCCTATCACATTGTTGCACCAACTTGGTATTTTGTATGTGCCTATGATTTGTGGTGCACTCACGTGGATTAGTAGCACCATTTTTTGGTGCCATAGATTATTCCATGTGCACCAAATTCAATGACTACATGCAACACTATATAGATGCACATGTGCCTTCACAAAATTTATACACACCAGTTTTCATTATTCCATGTACTTTTCAATTTATTGTATGGATCAGTGTGTTTAATGATGAATCAACACACCATCTATGGTGTTACCTAATATCCTTAGTGCATTGTATTAGTAGGGCATGTGCCTCACTCTCATAGTTTCCTAATGTTGTCTAGAAAGCACAAATTTATGGTGTGTTTCTTTATACAAGCACATCAATGTCAGCGCAACAATGGTGTTATAAAAAATTGAGTACACTAGAGATGGTGCACTGAATCAAAACAAGCACACCAAAGATAATGTAATGAATCAAAACAAGTGCACTGGAATGTTTTATCCATTTTTAATGCACAAAATTTAAAAATCAATATTGAGTGAATATTACGAATGGTAATTTAGTACAAATTACATATTTTATATTCACATTTCCCTAATGAGATTTGTATGTGAATTTGTTGTGATCCAATGCCTTATAAATGATAAAAAGTCAATGAATAACAATCCACTTTGAGGGGGAAACCTCCTTTTAAAATATATTTAATGTACAATACAAGACAAGATGATCCTAAGACTAGGTCTCCTTGGTATATATATAGGAAACAAAGGGTACAATTATAATGAAAGGGTATAATGAAGGGTTCTAGCCTACATACATATATAACACTAGAAAGGTAATAATTCAATATCTAGGGCTTAATAATGAGTTTTATACTTAACATGGGGATTTTCCTAGGGATTAACATTCCTCTCGCCTCCAAACAAGTGTTGTCCTCAACACTTCACTAACTGTAGGTGTTTTTGCATTAAGAACTCATCTTCCCATGTCGCCTCTTCCACTAGTAGGTTATTTTTTATGAGGTACTTAGTAATTGCTCAATTCTGCAACTGTTTAATCCTTGTTTCAAGGATTGTTTCTGGTTCTAGTATGATTTCCCCTTCTTTATTAATATATGGTAAAATAGTTTGGATTGGGATCTTGTCACTGATTACCTTCTTTAAGCAAGAAACATGGAAGACTAGATGTACATGCGAAGATGGAGGTAACTCCAATTTGTAAGCCATATTTCCAATCCTTTGCAACACCTTATAGGGGCCATAATATTTGGGTGGTATTGTCCTTATTTTGTTGCTTGAGAGAAATATTTTTTATATGGTTGTAGCCTCAATAATACTCAATCCCCCACTTCAAATTCCATTTCACTGTGATGTTGATCTGCTTGTTGTTTCATCCTATTTTGTGCCATAACCAAATTTTCCTTCAATAGTTTGAGAACCTCCCTTTGGTGCCCTATGTGGTCCTCCACTACTTGAACCTTTGTAATCATTTTTAGGGGCGATGTGATGGATGGAGGATGATATCCATAAAGTGCCAAAAATGGGGACATTTTTTATGAAGTATGGAAGGATGCATCGTACCACCATTCTGCCAAGGGAAACCGCTTGACCCTTTATGTGTGTTTATCAGATGAAAAACAACGAAGATATCCTTCTAGAAATTTATTCACAATCTCAATTTACCCATTAGATTGAGGATGGTAAGATGAGTTGTGAGTTAATTGAGTACCCAAATAAGAAAACATTTCAGTCCAAAAATTTCCAATGAAAACAAGATCTTTGCTACTTATAGTAATCTTTGGGACTCCATGTAGCTTTTGAATTGTTTCCATGATTGTTACTTACTATTGTAATTACTTTAAAAGAATGAGAAATAGATCAAAAATAGGCATACTTTGTCATTCGGTCCACTACTACAATGTTGGCAGTCTTTCCTTCAAATTTGGGTAAACCTGTAAGAAAATCCATTGAAACTTATTCTCAATGTTGACTTGGTATAGCTAATGGTTGTATGAGAGTTGGCATCTTGATTATCTCTCCCTTATTTTGTTGGCATACTACATATTCAGACATAAAATTTTGAACATTAGTTTTAAGACCTACCAAAAAAATCCTTCTTGATCTTGTGACAAGTTTTGAAGAACCATGAATGTCGTCCTATAGGAGAAGTGTGTGATTTTAGAGGGACCTTTTCTTTGAGTTGATAATTCTTACATTAATATAGGTGATCTTGATACCATAGAAAATCATTCTTCCATACAAATTTGTCTAATGCATTGGGATCCTATTGTAGTTGTTGAATGATCTTGCACACCTATTGATCTTGCTTCCATTATATACTTGTTTCTTCCACCCAATCATATTATGAAATAGAAATAGTGCATAGTTAACCCTCTATTTCTTATTCCTTCCTTGAAAGTCAATTTTCCACAATATTAATTTTTCCTTTTTTGTAGATAATTTCAAAGTCATAACCTAGAATCTTTGTAACCTATTTTTGTTGCTCTTCTGAATATAATCTTTCTCCAAGAAGTAATTCAAACAATCACGATCTTTTTTTACTTTGATTTGTCTTCATATTAGGTAAGGGCACCATTTCTTAACTCCATGTAGCATGGCCAACATTTATTTTTCATAAATGGGTTTGAGTAAGTTTACCCCTTTAAGTTGGTTGTTGTCAAAGGCAACGGGCCTTCCTTATTGCATTAAAATTGCACCAATTCCATGGCCTAAGGCATCACACACCACAATAAAAAAAAATTGTGAAGTCAGGTCTGGCCAGTAAATGAGTTGTACACATAGCCTCCTTAAGTTTTTAAAAATATTTGATTCCTTTTTTATTCCAAGAAAATGCTTCCTCTAATAATTCTATTATAGGTGTTGCTAATTGACCATAGTTCTTGAAAAACTTGCTATAATAGTCGATCAATCCTAAGAATCCTCTAATTTTATTCAAGGTTTTTGGATTCGGCCACTCTCTCATAGATTTAATTTTGTTAGGGTCCACTTCTACATCTTCATGAGATACAATATGAACCAAATATTCCACTTCTTGAACCCCAAAGGAACACTTGGAAGGCTTTTCATAAAGTCGTTTATCTTCCAATAGTTGTAATACGTTGTTAGCATGTTGTACATGCTCTTCCAAATATTTGATGTAGATTAGTATGTCATCAAAAAATACTAAAACAAATTTTATAAGGAAGGGTTTGAAAACAGAATTCATCAAGCTTTGAAATGTTGAAGGTGCATTAGTAAGTCCAAATGGCATAACCAAAAACACATAATGATCTCATGTATTCTAAAGGTTGTTTTTGGAATGTCTTCCTACCTCATTTTGATTTGGTGATATCCCAAACAAAGATCCAACTTAGTAAAGAACATTTCTCCATCCAATTCATCTATTAATTCATCAATGACAAGAATACAAAACTTATCTTTGATAGTCATTTTGTCGAGCAGTCTATAATCTGGACACATACACCATGAACCACCCTTATTCATAACCATCAATGTTGGTCAAGAGAAATAAATTTGGCTAGGTTGAATGATGCATGTTGATGAGCCTCATTATTGTACATTTTAAAGGCTCATATTTGACATATTTTTCCACCACAAAATGACTTAATGTTTGATTTTGACCATATTTAATAGTTAGTCATGGGTTTTTTGTATGTTTCTTAATGAATGTATGATTGAGGTGGATTTTAATGTATATTATACCTTTTTACACTAATGTTTTTGGCAAAAGACATGTGTTCCACCAATCAATTTGAACTGTAGGAGTCAAGGGTGTGAACCTCCTAGAAATAAGGGATTTTGTCCCCTCGAGTGAGCTGCCATCCAAAGATCAAGGGAAATTGTCTACACCTACCTCCAAGAGTGCTCCTTATGAATTTATGACCACTTATGATCAACAATAGTTCGAAAATACAGATGCCAAGGGATGAGATCCCTCATTTACTCATCACTCTCCTTGATTTAGGAAGGGAGGTCGAACTCTCTAGTTATATATAGGCCTCTAGTCTAAGAGAGAAGGATATAATGATTTTTTGGAGAAGCATTATATGGAGATGTTCTGCAAGACTATTTTTGAAGACTAAGAACTTTGATGATCCTGATTTACTACTGATATTTATGAAATAAAATGGTTTTTCCTTCAGTCCATTAAAGTTTCTTTTAGGTTCCTTGTGCTTCTTGGGTAGGGTCCATCCAAGAGGGCTCAAGGACCCTTTTTACTATTTCTGTAGTTTTCATGCGTATTAGTTGGTGCTTGGATAGTGTTTCATTCTCTATTGAAGTTAGATTTATCTTTGTATGATAAATTTCCATTTTTGTTAAGATTTTAACTAACTGGCCAGCTATAGTAGCATCTTGTAGAAATGTTCAATAACCTTTTGCAACACTCCTAGGTGCCTCCCAAGGCTAAGAATAATATATTCACTTCATTTATTTTATAGTCTAGCTTTGTCAATTCTTTTAACGACTTGCGCTAATTTTTTAGACTTCATTTTTCTTCATGTAGGAGTATCATGTAGAAACTATGGAGATCTTGTAGAAATGCACAGTTCCTGTAGAAATCTCATGTAGGTTTGTTTTATGTTCAAATTTTGACTTAGTTTAATCTTATTTTCCTGAAAACATCAATAAACAATAAAATCACATTTATATTGATAATGATCAAGGGGTTAGATTGCTTTGTTCATGCATTAGTGTAGTTTCATTTCTATCACAGTTTTTTGGTCATAGTTTACAACTTTAGTTCTATCACATTTCTCAGTCATAATTTCATATTAGATTCATCTTTTTTTTCATTTTAACTTTCCTTATTCAATAATCTTTGATGTAGTAGAATAATCTCCTTTCATTCACTTTAGATTAGTTGAACTTTCAAATTGGTGTGTTTCCTTTAAGGAAAATAGTTCAAAACTACTTTCTATCATTTGATTTCTTGCACATTTCCATCCTTTGATCATTTTCAACCCTTTGCTACCTACAATTGCATACTGCACATACAGTGCATAGCACCTCTTAATTTTGTATGAACTTGGGGTTGAAAATTAAAGTAGGGGATTAAGGGTACAATAAATAATTGTTGATATTCCTAGGACCATCACTTTTTGGCACCATTGTTGGGGAGGTGCTAAAGTTTGCATGTCCTTTTATTTTCTTTATTTTCTTTTGTGTGACTTGGAGGAGTAAATAGGATACCTCATTAACAAGGCCAACCTCACTATGGATTTTATATAGTGTAACAACCCAAGTGCTTTCACTTCGTGTGAGTATTGATATCTCATTGTCACACTCTCTTTTTGCATTTAAAATAAGAGAAAAACAAATTCACTTTCTTTTCATTTCATGAATGACTAGATCTAGAAATAGAAAAGGAATTTGTTTACCAAAAACCCCCACCACAAAACAGGTCCAAACAATCTAGAGATTGGTCCTGAAACACTAGATGATTTCTTGGAAAGGGAAGCTAGATAATTTGAGAATCTTTCAGAAGACAACCAATCCTCACCTTGTGTCATGGTTGGTGAAGAATAAATATTTGAGTTCCTTATTCATGAATTTTATGGAGAATCCAAGATGAAAAATATCAATCCTTATGCTTTACCTTATTTTCATGGGCTTGTCGTTCAAGATACTAACACTTTCTTGTTTGATTTTTCAATTATATGCAGGACATATGATTATGCCACTGATGAACAAAAGCTCAAACATTTTCCTTTTACCTTGAAGGATTCAACTCTAATATGGTTTATGATTTTGAAAAGAAATATTATCACAACTTGGGATCAAATGAAAAACACCTTAAGTGAAAGATACAGAGACTATAGTAGAGAAAGATATACAAGGGATAAGATTTTCATAATGACACAAGGACCCGATGAATCTCTAGAATACTTTGAAGAAATATTTCAACTAAGCTATAAGAGAGATCAAAATTGCACTATGGATGAAGATTCACTGAAGCTTTTTTTACTTAGAGGAGTAAGAGAATATATAATGGAAACATTGAATCTCCTATCCAATGGGGATATTTACCAGTTGGACTATGATGATATCAAAAGAATATTCAAGAACCATTCAAGGTCTTCCAAAAAGAAAGGTAGAAGCAGTAGAGGTTTTATCTCTCCATATTCTAACCCAACAACTCATATAAAACATGAATTAGGAGGATTGATAGAAGATATGAAGACTAATGTTTTACACTCTTTTTCCATGCAAATGGATACAATGCAGATTAGGAAGAAATAGAAGGAACCAGATAAGGAATTGGCTATCTATTGTCCCAAATGCACTAAAAAGCATCCTAGAAATGAGTGCCCTTTAAACCTTATAGATTTTTGTGGAATGTGTAAGGAAAATCATCCAACTGACAAATGTCCTTCTTTTCCAGGTTTGAAAGCTACATTTCGAGGAGAAGAAGAGAACGTGGAGTCACTATACTTCATCAATCAAAAGAGGCCTGGAGCACCAAGACCATTCCAAATAGGTTTGAACTTCAATCCGGCTCAAAATTTTAATGCATATAACTCTCAGATGCCTCATCAACCATGGTATAACACATCACCTTGAACTGATCCAAACCCTTTTCAATACCAGGTACCTTCAATTCCTCCTCCATACCAATATTTTCCTAGTATGCCACAAAATCAATGGAATCAACCGTCCCAAGGATGGAGGCCAAAAAATTTCCAACGACCCGCATTACTACTTCCTCCTCCTCCTCCTCAAAACAACACTACTCCAAACAATGTTCCTCCTAAAAAACCTCAACTACCTGCTCAACCTACTCCAAATCCAAACAATATGTAAGTCCAATCTGTATACAACAATGATATAACTTATCAGACTTATTATGTGGAATTACAAGAGATAAATCTCATATCAGGAAAAATTGTGCAACAACAACCAAAGGACATAGAAAATGAAGAATCCGAGAAAGAAAACATTACCTTACCCCAACTACAAGCCCCTCCTTACCCTGAAAGATTACAAGAAAGGAAAACTTATACATTTGAGGAAAAAGAACTTTTAGGGGAGCTTAAAAATTTGTGCATAAAGATACCTCTCTTACAAGATCTTAAGGATGTGCCCATTTTCAATAAGTATATCAAGGAAGAATACATTAGAATACCAGGGAGGAAAAACAAATATGCTCCCACCATAAATGTTGCAGGACAACTAGCTGACCTTATGCTTCGGAAGTTAATTGTACCTAAATACTTGGATATAGGGAGTCCTTTAGTAAATGTAAAGAACCAATCTGCTTCTTACGGCGAACATCCATCATAAATGGAATAAATAACTGTAATCCATACTGGACAATAAATATATTGAATAAGAATGTATATAATGAGATAAATAGATAGATAGATGTTGAATATATGTACAGTGAGAGTGCCAAATATATAGAGAAACTAAAGGCACATATGGTGACCATTCATGAAAGGATGCATCCCTTAGACAATTAATAACTATTTATTATTATTATTATTATTATTATATTGTATGTTACATTGTCTTCCCCTTAAAAATTCTTTGTCCTCAAAGCATGATTAGAGAAGGACCTATCCCTTATTCTAAATCGAATTGTCTTCTCATGATCTTTTGTTTTTGTAGTTGCGACACTTGACGAAACAAAACGATATAATCTTCGAATTCTTGAAGTAATATTTTGCATATTTTCGGAAGTGATCCATCCCAAATCTACTTTCATTGGAATTGTTTGATGATTGATTGTTCAGATAGGATTTCTCATTTTAGGCTTCCACACAAGTTTTTTATTTTGTCTTCGTTCTTTTTCAATGTTGTAGTTTAGCTGTTGGTAAGAAGAACATTGTTTATATTCCTCTTGACCATGTTGTTGGTCGTAATGAATTTTGTGATTTGGATGACGATAAGGCACTCCAATGTCTTCTGAATATTGTTCATTGGATATTTCTTCAACTTTTGATGTTTATGGTAATCCAATTGGATCAGTGTTTGTTTATTTCTCTAAGGTCTGGATTTTTTGAACTTGAAACTTCTCTATTTCAATTGATTTAGTCATTGTTTCTTTGTAATATAGCTCTTCTTGTAAAGACTTCTTATCATGCTTGAGCTTTCTAATTTGGGTAAGTAATTCTTGATTATGTCTCCTTAAACGTAAAAGTTCTTCCTTATTTCCTAACTTGTCATCTTCATTTTTTGATTCCAAATTTTCCATTATTTTGTTCTTTAAACTTTTATTTTGTTCAAGCAATTGTTGATTACAGATTCTTAGGCAAGATCTTTCTTCATTTTTTTCAGATAATTTCTTCTCATTCTTTAACTTCTTGATTTGTTCAACCAAGCTTTGATTATGGTTCTTTAAACGACAATTATCTTCATCTTTCTCTGATAATTTCTTAATGAGATCACAATTAACTTGTTCTAAATTCGGATCCCTTTGCTTCTTATATTTTGACTTGTTGATTTGTACCAATAATATTTGGTTATGATTTTTTAAGTAAGAAATGTCTTTGTCTTTTTCTTGTAATTTTTCCTCAAGATTTTGTTTTTGTCTCTCTTTTTGTTTTTTTAGCATTTGCTCCAACCCAACTTGAAATTGTAAATTTATGTTGTGTTGTTGATAATGAATTAATTGGTTCTCTAATTCTTTTATTTTCACTTCCCAATGTGTGTCACCTTAATTTTCTACTAAAGTAAACATATTTTTACAATATGGACAAGGGCGAGTTACATTCATAAGGAGCCTTTCATTATCTTCCTCTTTTGTGTAATAGGGACATTTTGCCCAAAAAAACAATCTTTGTAGATGTCATAGTTCACTTTGTATTTTTTTAATAAATGATAAATGTATGAATTTCAAGAACCCACTTTTAAAACAATACACTTTTTCACTTTTTTTTAATACTTTAACTTTGAAATATATTATTTTATTCTATATTTTTTTTCTCTTTTGAGTGCCCCTCACTTTCCAAGATCCACTTCACTTTTAAAAATATAATAATATAATAATCCTTCAAACTTTTTTTTTTATTTACATAAATTTATGATGGTATCGTATATAAATTATTATAAAACCTTTCCTCTTATTTTTGTGGATATCTCTAACTCCACAATATTTAATATGATACTCTCTCTTCTTACTTTTCTTTTATGAATATCCTTTACACAAGGTAATTGACTTTGCTAAAATATATTTTGACTTTGGTTGAATTAATATTACTCCAAAAGACTTAGGTCATTGACTTTTTATTTTGGCTTCAACCCCACATGTATATAAAAAGTTGTAAAAAGTTACCACTGTAATTTTTTTTTATAGGGTAGGGAAATACCATGGGCCAATGGTTCACCAAAGCCATGGGCCTGTAAACCACCAACAATAAAATAAGAATTTACTCTTCCTTCTTCTTTGGAACTTTTTCTTTTAAATTACCTTTTATTTTTGTATTCTTTATTTTTCTTTCTTTCTTTCTTTTTCCTTCTCCCTTTTTTTTCTTTATTTATTAATTTTCTTATTGATATTTGGTAATATTTTTTTCTAATTTTCTTGCAATGGAAGGATTATTTCTTCAATGATAATTTCTGATGATTTTTTTTAAATGGAAAAATGCGCTCAAGTAGTCAAAGACCTAGATAAATTAGAGATTATTTTTTGTATGGGGATATAATCCAATATGGCCAATGGTCAGGATCAATAAAAAATCTTTGATATCAATGTAAAGAACCAATCTGGTTCTTACGACGAACATCCATCATAAATGGAATACATAACTGTAATCCATACTGGACAATAAATATATTGAATAAGAATGTATATAATGAGATAAATATATAGATAGATGATGAATATATGTGCATTGAGAGTGAAAAATATATAGAGAACCTAAAGGCACATATGGTGACCATCCATGAAAGGATGCATCCCTTAGACAATTAATAACTATTTATTATTATTATTATTATTATTGTTATTGTTATTATTATTATATATTTTGTATGTTACAACAACACCCTGGTACAAAATACTCTTATTGATCTAGGAGTTGCAATCAACGTTATGACTAGATATCCCATGATAAAACTCAACCTTCAAGGATTTCTGAGAAACACCCCAACTATCCTATAACTTGTAGATCGATCCACAGTTAAACCTAAAGGCATGTTGGAAGATATCATAATTTCCATTGACTCATGGGAATACCCTACTGACTTCCTAGTCCTTCAACCCAAGTCTTATTGCAATGGATATCCTCTCATTTTTGGA
>SNQJ01S0092096.1:0-19064 GCA_010110895.2 Picea sitchensis | reverse complement strand
ACCATAAGGGGACCACTTTGGAGTTCATCCATATTTACTTCTTATCAACCATGAAAAAACAATAATGAGTCATATTTACATCAAACAATATTGGTTCCATTACCCAAACCTTTGTGCTACGAGGATTTTATCAAGGGTTGACATCAATGACAACCAAACTTAATCAACACAGCAGAGTACCCTTCAATCACATCTGTGAATGAAAGAGGTGCTCACCTTTCTCTAGTTCATCAAATTCACCAGAATGGATCTTGGTGGTAGCAACGGTGTCATTTGGTTCTATGTCAATGATCTTTCTCCCTTTTTCTAGTTCTGACTCATATTTGGAGACCACATATGATTCAGAGGCTTTCACCTCGGCCACCAATGATTGCTTGGAAAAACATTCAACGATGTTATGCTAAGGGCTCTTATGGAACTCACACCACTTCCCAATGTCTTTCTCTATCTTCCCATTGTCCTCCTTTCTTTGTGGATTAGACTAGTTGTCCTGAGGCTTTCCATCCTTTCTATGTCCTTTGTTATGCGGGTTGGGGCCACCTTTTTCTTGTTTCTGCTGTGAGGGGTTCACAGACTAGCTTCTGCTCGATTTTGACAACATATCGATAGGTTGTGCTGAGGGACGATATGTCCAAAAAATCCATTTTTGTTTTCTAGATGTATCTATGCATACCACCATGGTACTTGAGTACCAAATTTCGCTTTAAGTCTTTGATACCCAACTTGGTGCACAAGGTATGGAATACATTAGTGAAATCTGACATTGTTTGATCCCTTTCTTGTCGCAGTGTGGGCCATCTTGTATATAAGTCGTCATAACTTACAACATGGTAGTATTTTTCCTTAATAGCATCCCTGAAATAACCCCAAGTGGGTGCGACTACAAATAATATAGATTCCTTTGTTGCCTTTTTCTCATAGAAAATCTCCCACCAATCTTTGACATGGGGGATGCCCTTAAGGAGCGCAAATGTAATATTTTCTCTATCGAAAAAGTTATGGATAGAAAAATATCTTTCTAGAAGTTTTAACCATTTTTTTTATAGCATTTGTATCTATTTTACCTTCAAATATAAGAATATCAAAATTGATTTGTACCTTAAAGGGGGGAATGCCTTCGCTCGAGGAAGATGCGTCATCTGTTGGCAGTCATTGAAGGATTTGCACAAAATTATTGATCATATTGTTCCTCTGTCGCACGATGGATTCCTTGAGAAAAAATTTAAAGGGATCTCCTGCCCCATCGTCTCTCTTTTTCTTCCCCATGGATGGTCATCGAGTTCAGCGAGGCCGATCTTGAAAAGGATCAACTCGATCGATTCCCAATTGCTTATACCCTGATATAGATTTATGAGAAGAATGAAATGAAACATCGATTGATAACATTAACATAGAGATACAAAGAAAAATAATAGATATACAGTGAAACTTAACTTCTATTCAATAAAGAAATCTATTGAAACTGTAAAATGTTGAATGAAACAATCTTGCTCGAATGTTGGTAGCTAAACTCTTAGACGAGATGTGGCAGCTATGCACATTATCCTAAGCACATTACAATGATACCTCCAATAAATTTTAGCATCAATAAGTAATCATAAAACCCTAGACACTGAAAAATCTAACCCTAGAAGATGAAGCGCCAAAAGTCATGTGGGCCCCGATGGGATAAGTTGGTACATCAACTTCCAGAGGTTGTAACTTCTACATACGATCTTCATTTTAGGCGCACAATATCCCGTTGGAAAGGTATATCTGAGGAATACACATGTTTTTGTCACACGTTAACTTTGTCTACAGTGTGACTGTGGTGAGACCAAAAAACATTGTTTAGTGCCTAAAAATGGCTCCAAAAGTATAAGACTCGAAAAGCTAGAAAAAAAACACTACCAAGATGAAAACTGTATGTGAGATAGTTGGAAGAGGTGGGTGGCCACCAATTTCCACCTATATCATGAAGTGAATCTATGTTTCTTAGCTTTGGGAGGCACCTAAGAGTGCTCCAAAAGGTTATTGAACATTTCTACACGATGCTAGTACAATTGGCCAGTTAGTTAAAATCTAACAGAAATGGAAATTTATCATGCAAAGCTAAATATAACTTCAATTGAGAATTAAACACTATCTAAGCACCAACTAATTTGCATGAAAACTAAAAAAATAGAAAAAAGGTTCCTTGAACCCTTTTGGATGGGACCTACCCAAGAAGCACAAGGAACCTAAAATAAACTTTAATGGATGGAAGACAAAATCAATTTATTTCATAAATATCAATAGTACATCAGGAACATCAAAGTTCTTAGTCTTCAACAAAAATTCTTGCAAAACATCTCCATACAATGCTTCTCCAAAAATTTGCTATATCCCTCTCTCTTAGACTAGAGGCTTATATATAACTAGAGAGTTCAACCTCCCTTCCTGAATCAAGGAGAGTCATGAGTAAATGAAGGATATCAACCCTTTACATCTATATTTTCTAATTTTTGTTGACCAGAAGTGGTCATAAATGCACAAGAAGCACTCTTGGAGGTAGGTGTAGACAATTTCCCTTGATCTTTGGCTTACAACTCACTCAAGGGGACAAATCCCATGTTTCTAGAAGGTTGGAACCCTTGACTCCTACAGTTTGACTTGGTTGGTGGAACACATGTCTTTTTCCAAAACCAATAGTGCAAACAAGTATATTATACATTAAAATCCACCTCAATCATATATTCATTAAGCAACAAACAAAATACCCATGACTAACTATTAAATATGGTCAAAATCAAACATCAAGTAATTTTGTGATGGAAAAATATGTCAAATATGAGCCTTTAGAATGTATAATAATGAGGCTCATCATCACCCCCCAGCTGAACTCTTGCACACCCTTTGTGCAACCAAAAATTGTCTTTCTGATCTCACTATTGTTGTTGTTGTTCTGTACCCTGTTGTTGTTCACTATTCCTTTGTTGTCTATCATCTAGCTACTGCTCAATTCCCTATTGTTTCTCAACAAAATGTAGTTGTTCATTACCTGTTGTATATCAACATTCTCTTGTTGTTCCCATTGTTGTTTTCTGAATTCCTCTCTCATATCCCAAGCTATATACTTGGTGACAACTTGTTGATCATGATATCCCTTATCCTTCACAATGTTGGCCCATTATGCTTCTTATTTTTCCGGTTTGAGGTCAGTGTTGGCATGGAATTGATCAGACCAGGGTCCTTCTGAAGTTACCAACAATAGGTGCCGAGTATTCTAGAGCGCTGAAATTTTCATCTCCTCCGGAGAGAATAAGTCTCACTTGAAGCACAACCAAGACAAAAGGATCGGGAAGGGCAAGGAGAATACTTAGGTGGGTTCACAGAACCTTCGATATTCACCATGATATTGCACAAGACAGGCTAACTACAGAACATATCCGAGATCATATATGAAGGAACTGAAGATACTTAAGTTGCGAAAATCATTTATACATAGAAAAATCATATGGAACTTATGAAGCATAAATAAGTATTGTAAAGATACAACACACAACCATGAACACAAAATGACACAACATATTTCAAAATTTTGGATCCTTCTTTATATATTATCATCATATCTTATTAGATACAACCTCAGAGATACAAAGTAATGCTCTGTTATAGAATTCTGGCTCTGGACCCATGTCACAGAGCTCTATTTACCCAGAATTGTATACAGATTACATTTACAGGACTAAAACCCAACTTATAAACAATATACAACAACAAGTAGAACAACAACAACACTAACAACTCGAGAACAACCGGAAAGAACCCTTTTACAATCATATTCGTCTCATATATATAAGCTGAGTAGGGTCTTCTGGCTTTGGGCTCGCATGCTTTCTTGTTCTGTTGAAATTGCTTTTGCCTTGCTGGCATTGCATTGTCCATTTCCACAACCGATTTCTGTTACTTGTCCAACTTCTTCTATAGCTTGCGCAACTCATGCTAAACCAAAATTGGACTATATTCCTTCTTGCGCAGCTTCTAATCCAAAAATGAAGGGCCCAATAGGCTCTGACCACAAGCCTTGACTCTCCCTCGAGTCAAGTACTCGGCCCTTTCACAGCTTCTAGGAGAAACTGTTGCATTCTCTTGTCCTTATTTTCCTCTTTACTGTCCTCTTCTGATTGCGCTTTCTCTTTCTTTGCCTCTTCAGTGAAGGGCCCAACTCTAGGACCAACTGTAAGGCTCGCTTCTTGACTCCCTAGAAGCTCCCAACTTTATCCTTCCATTTCGTGGCAAGGAGGCCTCGCCGATGAACTGTTGGGTCGCATATGTGATACATCCTTTGGGCTTGCATGTGACCAAAGAGTTCCATTCAGAGTCTGTTGTTGCATCAACCTGATGCATTGGCATGTAAACTGTCTTAATGACAGGTCAAAAGTTGCTCAACTCCTTCTTGGCTACGGATTGCACCTCAAATAGGGCGTTCAACTCATTGTTCGCTTGTTGAATTTGATCGAACTTCTATTCTTGCTCCAACATATCCATAGTAGCCATAACTTCCTCATTCAACAACTAGATTCTAGTGTGCACATCCTCCAAATTCTAGTTGCGCCTAGTGATGATGCCCATCCAATCGTTGAATTCTCTGAATATCTTTGTACACTTAGTTGTGAGATTGTGTAGTGACGCTATCGCTTTATTTCCTTCTAGCACTATTTTCTCCATCTGCTCTTGCAGATTCTGAGGTTTCTTCTATACTTCTTGCTAAATTTTCCACAACTGCACTTCCATATGCTCTACATGAATGGCCAATTGTGACCATGCCCCTTGGAGAAATTTGATCTAATGCTCCATCTCTCTTGCATCACTGGATTATGGTAGTTGGGGTGAAGCCTTCCTTATTTCCAGCCAGGCTTCAACAAGCCTTTCCTAAACTCTTTCTAGTCTATGCTCCACCTGGATCTTTGCATATTCTTCCTGTTTTTTGCACGTGTGCGCAAGGAGCACTTCCTCCCTTTCAAACTCTACAGACCTTTCTTCATGCTAGATCCTCTTCTCTAGTTGATCAGTTGAGGCTCTGATCATTCCTACTAGGTGCATTGCTGGCCACTGTGCAAGGTAAATAGATGAAGGGGTGGCGTCCCTGGGTGCTCAGACCTGCAGTGGAAGTCCACTGGATGTTAAGTGCTCTGACGGAGTCTCTACCTCCTCATATCCTATGGATTGTCCTGGCCCAATCTTCAACCTCAAAACTGTTTGCAAGAGCGTTAGAATGTTTGTTCTAGCCAGGTAGAGTTGCAGCAACTTTGGGCACTGCTGAGTGTTTTGGAGAACTAGCTCAATCTTCTCCTGTGATGATGTTTCACTTTGCCCTGAAGTTGTCTCTGGTTCCTTATGAACCTCTGGTATCTCCTCCTCTTTATGAACCTCCACTTCCAGAGTTTCACTTCCCATGGCACCCTCAACCTTGTTCATTGAGGAAGTGTGTTGGGGACTTCATACTTGCATCTTCTCTATGGTTTGAGTGTCCTTATGTTGCACAAAAGGTACGATCTACTGGTCCTGGGCTTCAAAATTTGGGCCAGTCAATTACAGTCTGAGGTACTTCTGAATTTGGACTAGGAAGTTTTGGTCTCTGCTCGGGTAACTCTGGGCTTATTTCTGGGAGTTCTTGCCTTTGCTCGGGTAGTTCTAGAAGATCAAAATGCATGGGCTCTAGATCAGTGGTTTGGGGTGACCTGGCGATTTCTGGTGGTGGCAACTAGGGTTGTGGTGATGATGGAGGGTGCTCAGTGATGATGGTGGATGGATGGGATTCAGGATCAGGGTCATACTGGATATGTATGATGGGGGCTACTCAAAGCGTTGAGTGAGTATGGGGGACGATGGATGAGATGGGTTGGGGATTCAGAACCTTGCTCGACGAGATCCCCATCTTGGTTTTCTTGGCTATGGGCTCTGCGATGTATGAAACACTAAGGATTTTGTTTACATCCTTACCTGTCAACATCACTTGCTATGGAAGTTGCGGGAACATTGACAATGTTCTTTTCTTCCTCTCTAGTGGTTTCTCCTCTTCCTCCTCTTCAGAGTCCGTCTATGGCGGAGCTTCTTTCTTCTGTACCATTGGGCCAGAACTCGGTCCTGCCCCTTCTTCCCAACCTTTCTTCTTCAACAACTCGATGGGAAAAACATAGTGCATCCTTGACTTGCGCAGGTTGAGTTTGACTCCATGCCATGCATCACCTCTTTGTTGAAGGCCTCTTCATCCAAATAGAACGACAACATCCATGAGTGGAAGTCCTCCCTGTTGGCATACCTCGACCACACAAATGTATGGTGTCGGTTCATGCTGAAGGATATGTTCCTCGTGTTGCAGTTAATGAACTCCTGTGGAATGTGTAACCTCTATGTTGCGTCAATAAGCCCATTGTACCACTTGGAGAACACTGTGTTGTTGAATTTTGTGTTCTCCGAGTCCTCCCTTGAATTCCATGGCTCAAACGTTTTTTCTAGGTGCCCCTTTTCTACTAACGCCAATGGTCTTCCAGTGGGTGGAGTTCACTTGAGAATTGCAAACATGAACAACAAGTAGACATATGTTAAGGTACTACCTTTCTCCTAGGCTTCCTCACATGCCACAAGTAGTTCCTCCAACAGGTAGCTACACCAGTTGAAGACAGCGACAATGGCGCAAAAATCCGCCACTGATAATGCATCCAGTGTGCATTATCCCTTGTAGTAAGACGCGATGACCTTGTTAGCTATGGTGTGAAGCCAATCTTGACCATTTCACGTAGTATGGGGTCGATCTTGGATTTTCTCCCCCCTTATGCATGTGGAACCTTTAATATAGGTTGGTCTCCCCTTTTTTCTTGTCGTGATTGTTGGGATCCAAGAATCCTTTGGACACGTCCTCACCCTTAAGGGACAATCCAATGAGTTGGTGGATGTCTTTTGCATGGATTGGATATCTCCTATCCAACCACATACTTCTATCATGCACCCTGCTGATAAGGAACTTAGTACACCATGCAAATTTTCTAGTGCTATCGAACACTGGTAAGTCCCTGAGGTACATGATGGTTGAGTTGAACAAGTTAATAAACTAGGGATTTGGCACAAACTACATGCCTCCCAACTCGTTTGGAGAAATACTTAAGAAAATGTCTATGTTCATCTGGGGGAACAAGACTTGTTCTCTTAAGTCGATATCAAGGAGCTTGACCTACTCCACCTTCCCCTTGAGATCACCCACGACCTCAACTTGGGGGTCGCATGGCTCATCTAGTACTGCATCCTTGGACATGGTGCTTCAGCTCCCTGCAGCTCTCGACATTGTGAGTCTGAATTATCAACAAATTTCATCGGTGAAACAAGGGTTGGGGATCACAACTACGGGTCGAGGAATTACACAGGCTTTCTCACTCTACAAAATTCGAAAATCTCTAAGTGACTTCTGCACAAAAATGTGTCCTGCAATGGGTTCTCACAGCCTTATACTCGGGCTTAGTTGGAAAGTTCAGTAATACCTGTTATTCATCATTACCCTATAGACGCAACTTGGATCTGAGTTGTCTGACGTGACTAGTTAACGGGGTAAATCCTATTGGGAGATTATGGCATTTACTATGCAAGTTGGACAGGGATGCGACCGATTTCAGACCTTACCGTTTGACAGATGAGAATCTCGGTGCGAATACCGATGGCATCTTCGCATATCATGACTTTATGGCTTAACCAAATTCAGACAGGGTATCATAATAGTAATAAAGGTTGTGACTGGACTGGGTTCGTGTGGCACATGGACTCATATTGCTTCTGGATTTGCTCTCTCTCCAACCACAAAAGGGGTCCCCGTCATATTAATGACTTTCATTAATAGGTTCTTGACACTTATGATCCTACATTGTTGAGTAAGTAGTTCTACATCAAACAACACGGATAGAAAAATAAATGAACTACATGTTGCGGTGCAACACTGCACATGTCGACCTTATTAACTGAACTTACAGAAATTATAGAAAAACTCAAATCTAACTACTATACATGCTCCTTAGGACTAGAGAAACAGTCCTTTTTCTCATTTATGAGACATATAGGGTTTCAAGCGAGTGCCATTCACCCATCCCGGCTGTAGCATACCATCCAGTTGCGCAAGTCCGACTTCTCCAGAAGGTCAGATCTCCACAAATATGAATGGTCCCAACCAATGCATGCACAACTTTCCTGGATGCTTTTGGTATCGACTCTCATAGAGTAGGACCTTGTCTCCTTGCGCAAATACTTTAGTCTTAATGTTTCTGTCATGCCAAGCTTTCTGCCTTACTTTCTCAATTTACTAATGAAAGTCTGCTAAAAACCTGGTTTCTTCAAGTTCTTGTAACTCCATGGGTCTCTATGCAACTGATTCTTCCTCTGACATGTGTGTGATCTGTGCAATGTACAAACTTGGAGTAATGAATTTTGCAGGAACCACATCCTCTTTCCCATAAAATAGTTGAAATGGCATGTACTTGTGGAGTTTCTTTGTGATTTTCCTGTAAGCCCATAGTACTGTTGGAACTCTGTCATCCCAATCTTCCATTTTTGCGCAACAAAACTTCGTTAACCCTCTCTCCAGAATCTTGTTAAATGCCTCTACTATTCCATTGGCTTGCCAGTGGTAGGGACTACTTTTATGATGTTGGATCAAGAACTATGCTGTAATATTTGCTATGGTACTACTGATAAAATGAGCTCCCTGATCACTGGTTAGACGCCTAGGATATCCAAATCGAGTGATAATATTTAAAAAAATGAACCTAGCATAAACATCGATCGAACAATCCTAAACAACTGCTGCCTAAAACCAACGTGTAAGGTATTCAATTGCAGTAATAATGTACCTAGCCTTTGAATGCTTAGTTTTGGGGTTGATTGACCCAATGAAGTCAACCACACACTTCTCAAATGCTTGTAAGTATTGAACTAGTTGAAGTGGAAATTCATCTTGTCGTGATGTCTTACCCACTCTTTGACAAACATTGCTTGATCTAGCATATACCCTTACATCCTTGAAGAGTGTGTCCCACCATATTCCATCTCGGAGAACTTTCAGCGTTGTGGCCTTTCCTCCCACATGACCTTCCATAAATCCATTGTGGCACTCCCATAGTATATCTTTCTTTCATGATCCAAGACACATCTCCCAAGGATACTATCGAGTCCTAATTTATACAATTTCCTTGCAATCAATTGATAGTCCATTGCTCTAACCACCATATGGTGTTTCTAGGTAGGCTCCTGTACTTAAGAAGACTCTTATGTTTTCCAGGTACTCTAGTATGGAAACAACCCAAAACATGCCTGCATATGGGAGTTGATCATCAACAGCTCCACCACTTTCCCCTGACTCTAATATAGACAGGTGATCAGGCCCTACATTACATCTTCCAGGCTTAATGATCACTTCAAAAGAAAATTCCTGAAACAGTAACAACCATCTACAAATTCTCCCTTCCAACATAGGTTTGTTAACTAGATATTTTAATGCAGAATGATTAGTAAAGAACTTAAAATGAGAACCTAACAAATAATTTCTAATCTTTTGTAAAGCGTAAATCATAGCTAAACCCTCTCTTTCTGTCATTGTATAGTTGCGCTCATGTTGCGACAACTTCCTCCTGGAAAAATAGATAGGATGATCCATGGCTCCATCTCCTGGTTGCGCTAAGATAGCTCCAAAGGCAATACCTGAAGCATCTACGTGGACGTGAAATTCGTTTTTGCAGTTTGGAAATATCAGAATAGGTGTTGTGCTGAGATTCTCCTTTAGGGTCTCGAATGATTTATCACATTATGCGGTCCATTGGAACACTTCAGCCTTCTTTAGTAGATTTTCCAGCAGTGGAGTAATATTTTCATATCTTCTGATGAATCTGCGGTAGTACCATGTGTGTCCCAGCGTGGAGCGAAACTTCTTAGCACTCATAGGTGGCGACATGTTCACGATAACCAAAACTTTGGTTGGGTGTACCAATACTCCCTCTCGCATAATATGTGGCCCAACAAATTTCCATGTGGTACATAGAAGATATACTTTCTGAGATTCAACGATATCTGCAATTCTCTACATATGTCAAACATCAAACGTAGTAGTGCCACATGTTCCTTAAGTAGGCTATATATCGTCCAATCATCCATATGAACTTCTATAAACTTGTGAACAAATTCTCGGAAAACTGCTATCACAATCCTAGAAAAAACTGCAAGGGTGTTCTTTAGGCCGAATGGCATCACATTATAGGCAAATGACCCCCATTCTATTATGAATGTGGTCTTCTTTTTGTCCTCTTCAACAATCCTTACTTGGTGATATCCCAAAAATCCATCTGTAATGAGTAAGACTCTTTCCCCACAACCTATTGCAGCACCTCATCAATAAAAGGTGTTGGAAAAGGGTCATGCACACAGGCAGAGTTAAGGCTTCTGTAATCTACACAAACCCTAATATCCTTTGTACCTTTCTTGCTCTGGATGACTATTGGGCTGACCCATTCTTCTTCTTCTACTGCAAAAATAAGTCTATCTTCTAGCATCTTGTCTATTTCCATCTTAACCTTCTCTTTCACTCTAGGGTTAAGGCGGTATGGTCTATGCCTCACAGGCTTTGATCCTGGTTTTAATTCAATTTTCATTTCTCCCATAACTCCTTTGATCCCTTTTAACTCTGAAAATATCTTTGGGAACAAATCCTCATGTTCCTGCAACAAACTCTATATTTCTTGACTAGTTTGGTCATCCCAGTAATCTCCCACCATAACTATATTAGGTTGCTCTGTAGTCCCTATGTTGAATTTGCACAACTTCAATGGGTGATTATAAGAACTATCAATCTGACTGGTTATGATGTTCTGGATTTATCTGTTCCCTTCTGTCTCTTTAATGGATAAGTTTCTCAATTCTTCTAAGTTGTCTGGGATTTCTGAATCCCTCTCAATATTATAGCATTCTATAGGCTTCTTGTCTAAGGTTAGGTGAAGATTAGTTTAAATTTCTCGGCTATGCTTTGCACATACCATTAGGTCTTATTTCTGTTTACTATTTTCTGTAAAAGGGAATTCTTTAATTCTTTGCAGGACTACTTCAAGCTCAAGGTACTTACTTGTAAACGATAAGTCCTTGCAAAAGTTATCTACCAACATTTTCCAGTTGTTGGTCTATCTTCTGGTTTCTTCTTGCATGAACCAAGTTTTCACGATTGGACCTATTGAGTGGGGAAATACCTGAACCCATAAGCGAGATGGTATTTCTACAACTTGGAACTGTGTCACACATTGTTCAATATATTCTTTAGGATTAGACTCTCTATTGAACAGTTGCACAACTTGGAAATCTGTTTGCATATCTGATTCCAGCTGCTCCTTATCTTGAAATCTATATTTGATAGCTTACTTCACATCATCCCAATTTTTGAGAAAGTCTTTGTGATTGGCCCACCATCTGGTATCCTTTGATCTTTCACTACCTTTTCTTCCATGCTGAGCAAAAAATTGTCAAGTCCTGAGGTACCATTTTATACTAGGTGTTCTTTGATCTCGGTTCCAACCCATCTAGTTGCCTTGACAATTGCACATATTCTTGAAAATATTTCGTATGATCGTTGCTACCAACTCTCAAATGCTAGTTATGAATCTTTGACCGCTGATTGTATACTCCTCCAACTTACTGATCCATCAGAAGTAGGATTTATGTAATCTTCTATTGTTCCTTCTGTTATAGTGTAAAATTGATCCAATTCTTCTCCCTCCATATGGTTGTCTGTTGGGTCTGTATATCTGGAGCCTAAATATTGATCCAAGGGTTGAACCGCTTTTATTTCGTCTGCCTAAAATGTCATAGTGTCTTTCTTTAGGTAAATTGCTGGATATTTGTCATAGGCCCAATCAATACCAAGTAGTGTAGGATAAGGGTCCTTATCCCCCATGATTTCAACCACCTCAAAATCAACTACAGTCCTCACTCCCGCAACATCTATTTCCACATTCTCTAGTCTTACTATTGGGAAAATACAATATTGGTTGGCCATTCTTAGTTGAATTGGGGAATATGTTAACTGGGGTTTTCCTAAGGCTTCCCAAGTATTTTTAGGCAGTATGTTAACATCAGATCCTAGATCTAACATAACGTCCTTAATCTCAAACTTGTCTAGCTAGGCCACTAGTCTGAACTCTTTTCAAGTTTGTACTTTCATTCTCTGCACTCTCTGAGTAATCTTCTTAGGAATATTAGTCCTTATTATTGGTTCTCTGGGTTCTTCATTCCATAAAACTAGGTATCGCAGATTGCGCAACTTTTCTGTTAACTGGTAATTCCTAAGAATATCAGAAAACAACTGAAACCAAAGGTCGGCTACATTTTGTGGTTTCTTAGGTTGTCTCAGTGTGACTACAGGGTTTTTGGGTGTAGGGGGTGAAGCAGGGACTTGCACAATATTAAGGAAAAAAAATAGGCTGAGGGGATTTCTCTTGCATCTCAGGGCTAGAGATATTCTGAAATACTTCTATGGCATTTTTAAAGAACAACTTTTGTTTCAGAGGATCATACTTGTCTTCCTTAGGTGTTGCTTTCTGGATCTAAGGTAAATTATTAGCATATACTCCAGTATTTTCCCCTCCTCGAGTGACTATATTAAGGTTGGGCAGTTGTCCTCTAATAAATCTCTTGATTTTTGAACAAATGACGTTAGTTCCTCGTTGACGTGCCCAATTTTCCCATTTTGCAATTAGTTCTAGGCAATCTTTAGTTGCATGCCCATTGGTTCTGCAGTGAGAGCACCATGGTCGCATTAGATGAGGACAATCTCTAGCCATATGGCCTTGCTCATCACAGTTGTAGCATCTTCTTGGTCCTCTCCCCTCGGTTCTTCCTCCTTTGAAGTCTCTTTCGTCTCCACCTCCTCGACCTCTTCCCGATCCCTGAGTGGTTTCATTTACCTTGAATGTTGTTCGATCCAACCTGTCTGCAAATGAATCCAACACTCTACACTGATTAGTAGTATGTGTGGTAGATGTGAAAAACTCACAATGTACAGTATTTGGCACTGTTGAATACATTTGAATAGTGGGGAACTATCTCGGCCCATGCCCATGGATTTGGAAAATCTAACAATACTCGACTGTTGGTGCTGCCTGGTTACCTAGAAAAGCATGATATGGGGTGGGGTTATGGAATGGTAAATTCACATATACTTGCGCAACTCCTTCTATGGGTTCTGGTGAGGGTCCTATCAGATTATGAGGAGGTCCCATTCCCCTCATTTGTGGATATTCGCTCACCATATGTCCTTCTGTGTAACATATGGTACACCAAACCTGCGGTCGTCCTAGTCTAGGTATCGTTAATTCTTGAATATTTGCACCAAATTTGCATCTGCTGGGGGTCTGGTCACTTTCAGGCTCCCTGGATATCCTTCCATGGCTTCAATATTCATTGATTGTTCCAAGGCATCTGTCAAAGTGGCTATCCATTATTACGTTAATAGAATCTGTGTCAGAGGTAGCAATCCCCGAATATGCCATTCTCTTTGATGTTCTTCATGAATTGGATGCGCTAACAACCCTATAGCATCTTAAAACTTTTGGTTATATTCCCAGGTTGATTCACCTTCCTTTTGTTGAATCTCGTGCCACTCAGAAAAAGCTTGTTGTTTTGACTGAGGTAGCTTAAACTCTAGTATGAACCTTGTCTGTACCTAGTCAAGTGTGAATGCTTAACCTTTTATTCTTGGCACTCTTGGCTCAATAACCTTCATGTACAATTTGAGAGCACAACCTCTCAAAGTAGTCTGGAACTCAACCAATTTATTTGCATCTGAAGTCCCTTTGGACCTCCATATTGCTTCACACAAGAACCAATGTTGCTCAACATCTTCGTCTACCTTACCCTAGAACTATGGGTATCGATCAATCGAACCTCCCATGTGACCAACCATTGATTATATTGCTACTCTTATTAAAATGAAACCTAATGGTCCTGGTTGCGACCTACCAGGGGATCCCAATATCCTCCTTGTACCCGCACTTCCCGGTTGTGATTGACTAACTAATTGTACTGGCACAAAATTAGCATGAGAGGGTAGTATTGAATTTACCACTTGTATAGAAGACACTTGGGGTATGGGTGATTCGGGGATGGTGCCACTGGATTTGGGGCGGGTTTCTTTGATCTGGGGGGTCTCATTCTCTTCCTCTGGAGCGGTCTCTTCAGTTGGATTCTAGATATTTCCTAGCATCGGGGCTGAATATTCTCTTTACTCTTCAAGATCCATGTCGGATTCCTTCTCCCTTGTTTCTACACCTTCTCCTTCTTGTCCACCCTCCTCGAGACTTCTTTCTTTCTGTGCTTCTCTCTCACTTAATATTTGACTTGCCAGTCTTTCCTGTCTTCTCATCTTCCACAACTCTTCCATATATCCTTCGTCTACTTCTCTTGGTCCGACTTATTTTTTCAACTTCTCAGACTTTTTTGATGCTTTCTTTATCTTACCGTGCACCACTTCTCAACTATGGTGGCTCCTTTCAAGGCTCGCTCTTCTCTTGATTCCATTTCTTTCTATTTCCCCCATTTGTCAAAGAACCCTCTCCCCTCTCTCGGGCCATGAATCCACCCCAAACTTTCCCTACCCAAAGAGAGGGTGTTTACATTGCCATCTCAGTCGGGGACATAGTCAACATCCCCTCTTCCGTCAAGAAAACCTTAATCCACAGGGTGATTTCTCTCAACAGTCTTCCCCTTGCATCTTTCTTTAAATTCGATTTTGATCATGAAAAAGATTGGTGATTCTTAGCTGCAAACTCAATAATGTATCCTTCTAATGTGGTATTGACCCATAAATCAATTACTCGCGTGACTAGACAATCTAGCCCATGAATTTCTGCAATCTTTTATGTATCCCAAGTACATGTCCTAGGACTTCACTCATTCTTGGAATTTTGGAGCTTCTTGGAGCCTATCTATCCAGTGGAAAAGTTATTCCAGGAACTTAACCTAGAATATCTCGTATTGGTCGCTCAATATTTCTAAGTAAAACACTGCCTCTCATGTATCTTTCACGGATTTTCTTCTCAGCTTCACTTCTTTCCATATGAAGGAGTCACAATTTCTCTCCCACCATTGGTGAATATTAGATTTGTGAATCTGCGGAAGCATCCTCCCTACAGGTTCCCTTTTAACGCAGTTCCTAGCAACAAAACCATTTTGTTGGCGCAAAATTGATTAGACCAGGGTCCTTCTCAGGTTACCAAAAAAATGTGTCGAGTAGTCTAGAGCGTTGGCATTTTCATCTCCTTTGAAGAGAAGAAGTCTCATCCGAAGCAAAACCAAGACATATGGATAGGGAAGGGCAAGGAGAATAATTAGGTGGGTTCACAGAACCTTCAAGATTCACCATGATCTTGTGCAAGACAGGCTAACTACAGAACAGATCTGAGCTCATATACACAGGAACTGAAGATACTTAAGTTGGAAAAATAATTTATACACAGAAACATCATATGGAACTTATGAAGAATAAATAAGTACTATAAAGATACAACACACAAGCATGAACACATAATGATGCAACATATTTCAAAATTTTGGATCCTTCTTTATATATTATGATCAGATCTTATCATATACAACCTCAGAGATACAAAGTAATTCTCTGTTACAGACTTCTGGCTTTGGACCCATGTCGCAGAGCTCTATTTACCCAGAATTGTATACCAATTAAATTTACAGAACTAAAACCAACCTTATCAACAATAGAAAACAAAAATAAGAAGAACAACACTAAAAACCTAAGAACAACCTGACAAAACCCTTTTACAATAGTATTTGTCTCATACATATAAGCTGAGTAGGGTCATCTAGCTTTGGGCTCGCATGCGCTCTTGTTCTGCTGCAAATTATTTTTCCTTGTTGGCGTTGCGTTGTCCTTTTCCACAAATGCTTTCTGTTACTTTTCCTCGCTCTACTATCCATATTCTTCTATAGCTTGCACAGCTCATGCTAAACCAAAACTAGGACTGTATTCCTTCTTGCATAGCTTCTAATCCAAAAGCGAAGTGCCCAATAGTCAACCATAGGAGCTATAGGGAGAAGGCGTTGAGGGCTCGTCCTTAACCCAATACAATTAGTTCTCATTCTCCTTAGAGTTTATTTATACCATGGTGTTCTGAGGAGGGAAAGATGAAATCTGTTTGGAGATTGAGGCTCTCTGATTCTCAAGCCATGAGGCAAGGAATGCCACCCCTTGTGGAAAGCCACTACTTCTACTTCTCCCAATAATATAAATGTGTCATCAATACAGGATATTACTTCCCTTTGTTTGGTTGTCCACCCTGGAGTTATATCCTTATCCAAAGAAAGGATATGGTGACTATTTATGACATTTTTAGTCCTGGAAGTCTCTTCTCTAATCCAAAGGGTTGTTTGTTGTTCTTCTTCCTTGTACTTTTTGAATTTTTCTGCCCTCATTTCCTCATTTCTTATCCAAGAAGAAAATCCCATCAATTTCATATCCCCTACATATGGATTTGGATTCTAGTTGTAGGGGTGTGGTAAGAAATGGTTATGCAGGTAGAAATCATAAAGCTTAGTTTTTTCTTCCATATTACAACCTTGGTATGCATCTAGAAACTTTTTGGGTGTATCCAACTTAAATTTCACAAACTTAGATAAGTGTGTAATATGATTTTTTCCCCACCGTTCTTTTAGGAACAATGTGTATGTTATGGTTGGTAGCCTACATTACAACATTTCTTCATATACTTTGGTTATAGTTTTTACTGTTTCTTGCATAATCTCCACTTGTTCACTCTTCTCATGTAGAATTATTTTTACCTTACTCAATTTCTTTTGAAGTTTTTGGTTCTCTCCCTTTAGCTTCTAACTGTAGTCTACTTTCTACATAGTCATAATTCAAAAAATTTCTTGCATTAGTTGGATTTGATGCTCCAACTCTTGAGAAACCTCTTCTCTCAACTTTCCTTTATTATATTTTTCCACCCTTTTCCACTTGATGGCATCAACCTTGGCTTTCTCTAGTTCCAATGTGATTACATACAAAAGTTTTTCCATGGGAGTTTTAGTTTTATAGGTTCCTTCCATTGATCTTTCCTCTTTCATCATAGTCTCCTCAAAAGGATCCTTCCCTTATTTTTCTTTTTGTTGTTTAGTACTAGGAGAGTCCTTAACTTCTTATACTTGGGATGTGATAGTGAGTGGGGATGATGGTATTAAGCTCCTCTTTTTATGTCTTTTCTTGATTCTGTTGGACCTCCTCCTTCTAGGTTGGATCCACTCTACAATGATGATTTTCATAGGGATGATTGTAGGGGTCTCTAAAGTAGTTAAGACAACAACCACCTCTTTATCTTCTTCATCTATATTTTTCCTCTTCTCCCTCTTTTATTTTTTTTCTTTCTTGGGCTCGGTGAGTCTCTTGTGTTCTTTTACCTTGTTTCTTTCTTCCTCACTCATGGCTACCTATACTTCTTCAAACTATTTTATGTCCATGTTGATGAAATATGCCTACAAAATTCTATGTTTCAAGCTCCTAAGAGCATCAAAGATTATTAGCTTGATGAGGCCATGATGTGCTAAGAATTATTGTTTCCATGTTTGTACTTTTAAGCTCATCTCCTTGAGTGACTTAAGAAGAAAATAGGGGATACTCATATTCTGGTGTAGTTATTGGTTTGGAAGATGCTTAAGATGATGCAATAGTATGAAATAATATGCATAGACTACACTCATCCTACCCTCACAAGTAATGTATTTGATGATGTTATATGCTACCTCCTACCATGGGTGAGGGAGGCTTTCCCTTTTATGTTGTTTCTTACCTTATCGAGTTTCTCATTATGGAGGAATAATTTCTTCTTGACATTAATGGATTCATGTATTTCTTCTTTTTCCTAAGGAATGCCCAAAGGTAAACTAGAAACTTTGTTGACAGAGGCTTCATTGATCATGACGGTTAGCCCCCTGATTGTAGTCACATATTCCTGATATGTATGCTCTAGAAATTATGAGAGAATTCCATGGAGACCTCATCATCAAACCCCCTTAGTCTCTCAAAGTAACCTAACCACTCAGATTTTTGAAAAATTTCTAGTATCTTAGGGTAACCGTCATAAACTATGGAGGGATCTTTTGGTTCCCTTCTCTTAAATCCTGCTCCCATAATTGTTTGTTAGGATGATGAGTGGAGAGGAAGGTTGGTTGAAGGATTCCTGTAGAATATTCAAGTTTCCTTGCTCCTTAGAGAGGGTGATAATTTGGGTTGGTTTTTAGGTAAGTGGGTGGTCACAAAATTCAACAAAAGGTTTTTCTTGAATAAAAAGAGCGAGATGAGGGTTTTTATCTGACAAATTCCAGGTCAATATACTTTTCTATAGTTGTTCATATAGAAACAAATCCTGTAGAAATAGAGTTATACAGGAACCGTGTAAACAAAAAATTCTACAAGGTGTATTTTTGAAGGCTAAATAATTTCAGTGTCGAGAGGGTTCGACCATAGGCTCGACAATTTGTTGGACTGAGAGATCTTGACACACAGGACATTGGTTCAATTTCATAAAAAAGTCTACAAGACTGTAACTTATGGAAAAAAAAGGGTTTCTGTAGGGTATGTATTGCTTGTTGTATAATGACCATGAAACTTTCCAGAAGCGACCATGGGTCAAAACACATGAAAACTGGAATGAATGAAAAAATGTTTGAGATTGAAGTGATAACTCTTTGTCTAGGGTTTCATGGTTACCTATAGTCTGTATAAATTCTTCTCTTGTAGCGTCCTCTGGCTGATTATTTTTCTTTCCCTCTTCTCCTACGAGCTTGGATTCCTGATTCCACCCAACTAGAGCCACTCTTCTTCTTCAAATTCAAAACAATGCTCTAATTCTTCTAACTCTAAGTCATACGCTTAAATCGTGGACATGACTGATGTCTTGTCACAACAGTACAATGACATTTGACTTGTATTCATAATTCCTTAATTCATTCATTTTCTCATTCAAAGAGGTAAACCACCACTTAAACCATTCGATCTTCACATGTCAATTCAAATT
>SNQJ01S0092094.1:1897-12288 GCA_010110895.2 Picea sitchensis | reverse complement strand
TGTATGAGCCTGAAAGTCCATTTCTCATAGCCAAGTTCATTTTCTAAGCACTGTTAATTTGGAGGGCCATCCTTGTGCTTTTGAGACTTAAATTGAAGTTTTCTAGTCAATAGCATCCCTTACAGCCTCTTAAGAACCCCCTTCCTGAGTCATGGAGACCCCTCAGTCGAAGACAACACACAAATGTGGCAAGATAGTTCGAACAGAACCTATGGACATGTGTCTTTTTGACACAGAACCCATGGCAAGGGAAATGTTTCAAAGAGAAGGATGCCTCTCTTTCTGTCAGAACATGCAGAGAGGCCACTCAGAAGTAGCAAAACAATTTTCACTAAATTTTGATGGCAAGAAAACCAGAGTTGGAGATTTGGAATTTGAGGTAACTGAAGCCTCCATCTCAGCTGCAACAGGGATTCCCATTTCAGGAGAAAATTGGTTCAAGGCCATGGTATTGAGTTCACCTTTCGTTAAATATATTTTCAATCCTGAATACCAAGCCAATGATTTATCTAAGAATGTGTCAAGGAATCAGTTGATTTACAAGTTTGACAGAATGTTGAAAATCATACCGGGATATTTTAGTTGTGAAGGGAGATTTAACACCTTGTACCAATACCACATAAGGTTGTTGTTGCATTTTACTGGTAAGGTTCAGATGAATATTCCATATTACCTGCTGAGAAGTATAGGTAAAATGACAGATAGGGTGCAAGCCAAATCCAAGGATGTGGACTCCAGCCTTTTCCACTCTGGACTTATCAGGATGCTTGTCTCTGAAGATTTTGGAAAGAAAGAGATCTCCTTGGATATTTTTTTGGTCTCTTCTCACTTTAAGCTGGACCCAACACCTACCCCCCAATCACAAATTGCAAGCTCTTCATCACCTACCAGTACTAAAACAAGGATCAGCAAGAAGAGAAAGGGTAGAGCCCCTGTTTCAGAGATCAATAAGCAGGTCAGAGAAGTTGAGGAGGAGGTATTTCCTTCCCCACATAGAGATTTCTCACCACCACCTCCACCAGCGTTAGAAGAAGTTCCATCTTCTACCAAGGTGACATCAAAAAAAGGGAATAAGATTCTCTTTCCCTCTCCTTATCCAGTAGCTGAAATCAAAGGTAAAATACCTTTCACCAAGTCATCAATTCCTAAGGGGGATTTCAAAGGACAGCCTTTACAAGAAACCCTTGTACAGAAAATCAAGGGTAAAGGTACCAAAAGACCTTTGGAGAGGGAAGATGAAATCCCTGTGAAGGATTGCAAAAAACCTATGAAAAATAAAGAAAAGGTTGTTGTGAAAGAGAAGAAGCATAAAGGAAAAGGTTTTGAGAAGACTGATGAAACATGCAAGGAAACTCCTATACAGATGGAAGAAAAGGACGAGAAAAAGCCTGCTGAGACTGCACATGTCCCCAACCCCCTTGGCAGTCAAACCTACAAAAAACTTATTAAGCAGCTTGGGGATGCAAGGAGAGAAATATCTCGTCTAAAAGCAGAAGACATGGTCCACTTGGCTTAGATGAATGATCTCATGACTGGCTACAACCATAACCTGCACTTGGCAAGGTTCGCAGCGAGAAAGGCTCTGCCTCTTCGTAAACAGCTGAAGAATCTTTACGGACAAAACAGGGGTTTCCAGGATCAGAACAGGAAGCTAAAGGCAGAACTGAAGGATTTCCAAGATGAAGTAACCCAAAAGAATTTACAGGTGTTGGTTGAGGTTGCCATTGAAAATGACAAACCAGTAGCTAAGGAGAGCACAACTATACTGAAGAAGCCTACTAGTGCTAAGAAGAAGAAGTCTACTGAGTCAGTTGAAGACACTCTTTACACCAGGAAGAGTGTGAGGCTAAGTGTTAAAATGACAAAGTAGTTGGTAGTGGTAAACCCCATATTTGAAAGTTCTTCCTTCTTGGGAAGGTTAACTGATATGCACATATTAAGTTTTGCCACCTATACAGGCTTCTAGGTGTTTAGCTATATGAATTTTGGAATTTTTTCCAAGTACTAGTTTCACTCAGTGGTAAAAGCACCTAAGTAAATTGATTTGTCATCATGGAAGGACACAAACAACTCTACACATGTTCAGGAGTCAAAGACGTTTCATTTTGGCATAGCTACCCAAACCCTTATACAGACGTAGCGTAGGTGGCATTGCGTAAAGGCGCTACGTAATATTTTATAGAATGCAGAATTGTTACACATGCGCTACCCATAGGCATTGTGTAATATCTTACAGAGAGCAAGTTTACACACAGGCACTACTCAATTTTGCAACAGAGGACAAATGTAGCCGCAGACATGCGGCACAAGGGCACTACCCACAGGCGCTACCTTCTCTCATTGTTCCATTCTAGGGGGCGCTACACATAATTTCTACCCAAGGGAGTAGCCAACAAACACCAGGGATCTAGGGAGACTAAGCCAACAGTTTTGGATAAGTTAATAATGGAATAAATGACAGAAGTAGCAGTTGGTGTGTAGAGGACAACTACAAGCTCCAAAGGGACACATGGAAAAACAGGGGCTGAGCAGCAAAAGAGGATCAAAGTAGTTAGAAGCATGATTGGGTTTAGTCACCAACACTTCCTTGTTTTATAGCATAGGTTGTTACCTTAGTTGTTATAATAAATAAATGTTCTGAGATTTTTAAGGAAAAGAGGTCAACTCGTACCTCCAGTTGTTGCCTCCCTTTCTTGTTAGAAATAGATAGATGAATTGCTTTAAGGGGTTCGAATGGTAGAGCAAGGCTCCCAAGAAACTGTAATATTTTGATAAAGTGACTATGATCTAGTATGTACTGGACTTCAGACTTTTTGACTAATAGAAATCAGCTCCTATTTCAGACTATTTTCTTCTAATGCTAAATGTTCATATTTGAATGCTTCATATGGATGATTGTGATAATGATGTGATGGATGTTTGATCATTTTATTGTCATGGTGTTTATTTAGCTCCTTAGTTTCTAATTTCAAGAAGATCTTGTTTTTAGAAACTTTCTTCCTTTGGTCTTTTGTGGACCTGATGTTTGCAGTAGCTCTTACACTCTTCTCATTCAAGTCTTCCTTCTATCCATATTTACTCCCAAACTACTGGTTGAAATTAGCCAAGACCTTATTTGTTGTTACATGTTAGCCTTGTTTCTGAGTGAGGATATTATCATTCCAAGTTTTTCCATTCGACCTTTCAAAAAACACTCATACTTTCACATATCATCTGATGGGTACTGGGCTTACTTTCCATGCCATCAGAAAGTGACTCCTAGTGCTAACACCAGCGAAGAAGAATCACCCACCAAACCGGTAAACAATGTATGTAGCTTCAACGATGACATAATTTCATTCCAATCCTAGAAGAAGTATGAAACATACAATGTTTATTCAACTGGCGGTGGACAACAATATTGTCCAAATTCATTGTAACATTGTATGGAAATTTTCGAGGAAAAATGTACTCCGAGAAGCCTATTTTGGTAAACATTTAAGGTTGTCAAGATGTCTAAGGGCCTCGCGGTATGCAAACATTTAAGTTATCATGCCTCTTTCAGAACCTCGCGCCATGTAAACATTTAAGTTGTCAGGCCTATTCAATCACCTCAAAAAAAGTGTCAATGATCTAAACCTTCGGTATACAAACATTTCAATACAAATACAAAGGAGTAATAATAATAGGACAAATACATTAATAAAAAACAACGTCCATGCTCAGAACTTTCAGTTTGTAAACATTTCAGTAAAAATGTAATAAAAATTAAAAACAAGCGTCTAAGCTCAAAACTTTGGATATCTACACATTTACAACATTGGGAACATCGAAGCTGGCAATAAGACCTCGAATGTATTCTCCAATGAGAAGATGACATATAAGTTTATATATATATATATATATATATATATATATATATAATAATGTTTTTACTTCTATAGTACGAACAATACAGATGATACGAAAATTTATAGTCAAAGGACAGATTAATATGAAGTCAACGAATTATCGATCGTTATAGTCCCTCTGTGCCTTCGGCAGGGACTAAAAAAATAACAACTTTTTACACAAACTTGCTCTGATAAGTCAAAAATTAAAAATACAATAACACTGACAAAAGAATATTTGCCAATACTCACAGCATTTACAAAAGATTAAAAAATGATATCAGATTATGACATTTAATCAACAATGCCCTGAAAATATGTAATGGTGAAAAGACGTAATGGTGCATTTAAAAGTATGATTAAAAAATAATAAAACAAAAGGTACTCATTACATATAGCTTTCATCGTCGTCAAAGAAACTTTACTGAGATTGATGAAATTGGTATTTGAGTTTTGTTTATTTTTCCAAGTTAGAATATTGTTTATAAGTATAATCATTATTTATTTTTATTTTTATTAGGGAAAGGGTATTAAGCCATCACAATACAAATTGGCTTACGAAGAGTAACATGTCATAAAGGTAGGATTTGATTCTAGGTGGAGAGGATAACAACTTCTCCATCCAACCATTCGAGCTACACCATTTGACAAAAAGTCTTTATCATTATAAAGATATATATTGAAATTAGATATTTAATATAAGTGAGGAATTTGATCTATATCTTAACTTTTCTTTTCTAAAAAATTCTATATGTGAGAATTAATAAAGGGGATTATTTTTCAAGATATAGTAGTTACTATAACTCTTCGTTACTCTCAAACGCAAGGATCAACACAATTCATGTAAGGTGCAAGCATTGAGCGTTAAGAACTCTTATTTGGATCCACCCAAAGGTTGTCCATCTTTATAAGAGGGTTTATGTTTTCTTCCTTTCGGATCTGGAGAAGACTTTGCCTTTGGATTAAAAAATAACCAGTCCATGGAAATAGTCAAAGCAAAATACACAATAAAAGACAATGTGTTCATATCCAAGGATTTGAATCCAACATTGATTCTCACTTTTTAAGACAATGCACCTAGAAATATTTTTCTTTAATGTACCCTTTTTCACATTTCATAGGGACTTCCATGCATTGGAATCAACAAGGGGGGAGTTGACTCTTGAGATATCACAATTGCGACTTTTCCACTACTCTTAAGCATTAGAGTTGTCATAGTGTGTGAAAGGAGCATGTGTTGATTCCTAGGGAGTCTTAATTGGATGCACCGAATGGTCATCCATCTTTGTAAGAAATCAATGGTCATTTATCTTTTCAAGAGGGCTTTCACGTTTTTCTTTTTGAAGTCAAAGAAGACTTTTGTCTTCAAACCAAAAACTACCTCATGGTAATGGTCAAAGAAAAGTATGCAATGAAAGACAAGATGTTAATACACCAAGAACACTTTGGAAGACAATGCACCCAAAAATATTTTTACTTTAATATCTCATTTTTACCATTTCAAAAGGACTTAGATACATGGAATTTGACAAGAGGAAGACGGTGTTTTAAGATATTACAACTACAATGACTTCTCCACTATTTTCAAGTACTACAATGACTTCTCCACTATTTTTAAGTATTAAAATTGTTGTAATATATAAAAAACACACAAAAAAATTGTTTGCTAGTTTGTTTGTGCCCTGAGGTACTAGTATGTGGTTAAGAAACTGCAACGTCAAAATCATCCGAACAGATCTTAGCTACACCAACCCTTAACATGATTGGATTTTTTGTCCCGAAAAAATTGAAATCCTAAATTTTTTTAATAAATATTAAAGTGGTTAAAACCGTTAAATTAGACAAACTATTTAATTTTGAAATTATAACAACCAATCTCGGTCCAGTCTGCGGGCCTCAGTGTACCTTTCACTCTCAGTCATTCACGCGCATCCCGATACCTATTCGACTTTTCTCCCGAAATTTCGGTGCCCCATATTCCGGCTATACACAAACGTTTTTTGCGAGATTGAAACACGACTATACAGATCTTTTTTGACTAATTCTCTGCTAATTCTACCGATAATCCAGCCATACACAACTTTCTCAACTTAATAATCACGAGATTCTCACACGGCTATAACGTTACGATTACAAGATTCTCATTAAATTAAATTAGTTGTTGAAGCATCCAATTCTTCTCCTAATCAATCAAATTAGTTCCTGAAGAATCTACTACCATCAATTATTTATCTGCTTTATCTATGTGTTTCTTTCTCTATAATTTAAACAATTTAATTTTTGGTTTTTTATGAGTATATTTTTTGATCAATTTTGTAACTTAGTATTTAGTATTTGAAGTATTTAAATGATTGAGTCAGTATAATTTGAGTGATTTGAGGGTTTTTTAAGATGCTGAATTCATTTATGCATTCAAAAATACAATTTAAACAACAGAAAATGACGATTTTACCAAGATACGTTTTCTCTGATTATGAAAAAAATCTAATTTTTAGACAACATTCTTTCTTTCTCATTTTAAATCAGAAAATTGCAATACATACTAAACACCCTTTCTTTCTGGTTTTAAATCAACTTCAAATGAGAATTAACAAGAGGAAAGTTCCAGTGCATAAAATAGCATATGTCTAAGAGGGAAGCTCCAGTGCATAAAATAAACTTCAAATGAGAATTAACAAGAGGAAAGTTCCAGTGCATAAAATAATAATAGCAAGACATGTCTAAGAAGTCTGCATGTAAAATATCATATGTCTAAAAAGTCCTAATGGGATTTACTTAATAGATATCCATCTTTATAAAAATGGCTTCCGTGTTTTTAGATTGGAAATTAATAGAGTATATTTTGGGATTTACTTCTTTATTGAAAAAAAATGGCTTCCTACTTTTTTGAGTAGAAATTAATAGAGTATATTTTGTTTTTAGATTGAAAAATTTACTTTTTTGAGTAGAAATTAATAGAGTATATTTTGTTTTTAGATTAAAAATTAATAGAATATATATATTTTTAAGATGAAAATTAATATATAATAGCATATAATAAAATGCAACGTGTTCATAATTCAAGAGTTTAAATTTAGTTTTGATCGCCACCTTCCAAGATAATGTATCAAGAAAGATTTTTATTAAAATGTCATTGTTTCCCTTTTCAAAAGATTAACAATGGAAGAACCCTTATTATTTCAATGTAGGGAAATCTATAAGAGGTAGTTACCTCCAGAGATATCGTAATTATCCGTAAATAAATTCATCTTAACTCTGGATTTATTATAAGCCTAGATTTATTATAAGCTTAAAGGGATCAAATCTTTTAAGACCCAAACATTTTCCTCTTTCTCAAGTTTTTCACCCAAAGAACTTTTTACTTTAAGGGACTTCATTAGTATATATGCCACATGTCAATTCCATGTTCACCGTGTAAGTAATTACACATCTCTTCACACTCACCCCTAGTAACACAACAACATTGAAATACAGCGAACTATAAGAATTATATATATATATATATAATTGAAAGGGCCTAATGGTTAAGAACATGTGTTTTGGAGAGGTCAGCTGTGTCCAACCAGAGGGGGTAGGGTATGTATACCTTCAGACTTACCAATCAAATCAAGAAGGGGGGTCCCTGTCCCACAAACAAGGGGTCCTTATACACCAATTCCAGGTGGGGTCAAGCTTGGCCGGACCTTAAAAAATAGATTATTATTATTACTATTATTATTATTATTATTATTATTATTATTATTATTATTATATATATATAAAGCTTCTATATTGGAAATATTTTACTTTACAGACATATCCAACATTTTGTATCGTATATAATGCCAACTCCATGTATCATATATATGCCACCTATGAACTCCATGTTCACCATGGGCGACCACACATATACACCCCTCACACTCATGCTAAGTAACACACCATTGAAATATTTTAACCCTAAGCACTTTCTACCACAGATATATATATATATATATATATATATATATATATATATATATATATATATATATATATATATATATATATATATATATATATATATATATATATATATATTAATTTAAGGTGGACATCTGAATATTTTATGTATGGTCAAATATTTTTTGTTGTTAATAAAAAAAATTAATGTCACATTTCAACTCAATGTTAAGCACTCTCAGGAATTATACACTAACATTGTCTAATCAGTTTTTCATTGAATCCGCTGATAAAATTTGGGCTTAAATCACAATTTTTGTTGTTTAAATTGCATTTTTGAATGCATAAATGGATTCAAGGTGCCGAAACCCGGGCACTAATTCATTATACAGATTTAACCACTCAAATATGCAGATCCAACAATTTCTCGTTGAATTTCGAGTAAAATTAAATGGATGGAAAAGAGCCGAAACGTAGAACGTTTACACTAAGACATTACACATCTTCTTCATGTCAGGATCTTAAAAGTACCTATGAAATATTTTATTTATGGTAGATGTTGAAATATTTTTTTTAAATGCCACATGTCAGGTCCATGTTGAGCATAAAAGGAATTACACATCTCTCTCATATTGGTCGTAGAAATTGCCTCTCGATGCAATAGTGAATTCTCCACTAAGTCGCAGTGCACAAAGGAATAGGTGATGAGCCCTAATAAGCCTCAATGGAATCCACCCAATGGTCCTTCATCTTTGCAAGAGATTTTTTGTGTTTTTCCTTTTGAAGTTAGAGAAGAATTTGCCTCAAGCTGAAGGTCGCCACATAATAATGGTCAAAGTAAAGTTTGCAACTAAAAACAATCTGTTAGTACTCAAGGGTTTGAGTCCAATGTCGATCCCCACTATTTAAGACAATGCATCCATAAATACTTTTACTTAAAGGCCTTCTTTTCCCATTTCATAGGGCCTTTCATACATGAGAATCAACCAGAGAGGAGTTCCCACACAATGCACTAAGAAGAAAAGTATTTTTAACTTAAATATATCATTTTCCCATCTTTCTAAATGTGTAATTTTTCACAATTAATCAATATGTTCAAACTTTCTAAAGATGAAATGTGTATTCTCTCCAAAATAATTTAAATATTATATCAATTTTCCCATTCCATAAAAATTTCCATACATGAAAATTAACAAGTGTTGCATGGCAGCGTAGTCCCTGCCAGGTTGGAATGGGAATAAATGCACTGTTATGGCGGGATCGAGTACAGACACATGAGAAGCAGGTTGAAATACATGTGGTATCCATGCATAGGACAACTTTGTGGCACCGTGTCACTGGCCAGTGACAAGACATTTGGCTTGTGGATGACCCCCTAAGGTTAGTATGCAAACGAGGCAGTTTTTTCGTGGGGTGTTTATAGTTCAAACATGGGATTTAGAAAATTTCTCTATAAATGACTTGCAAGAAAGGTTCCTAGGAAAAGGGACCAGGAAGCAAAGACATTAAACATTCAAATATAATAAACACAATTTCCTGACATCCAGCATAGTTGAATGCAAATTAATTTAGCATTTTCCAATTTGTTTTCTTCGAAATTTATCAAATATTAATAATGTCTTGCAACAAATGTTCTTGGAAAAAAGGACCATGAAACACACACAATAACATTCTAAAATAATAAACACAATTTCCTGACATCCAACATAGTTGAAGGAAAAAAAAATTAGCGTTTCCGAAATAGTTTTCTTTGAAATCTATCAAAAATTAATAATGTTTGTTACATATTTATGGAATCTGTTCCATATTTGTGGAAATTTAAATGTGTTTTTCATATAAATTGGAATTGGGGCTCCCGCGGACCATAAAAGAAATAATGACAAGAATTAGGATTGTAGAAAGAAGAAGTGCGAAGTGCGCGACGGTAGAGAGGAAGACCTGAAAAGAAGAAATTGGAAGTTATTAGTCTTTGGTTAGAGATTTCTATTTAAACAAGTATAAAAATTGGATTGATAAAGAAAACAAGATGACATCAGTATAGACTTACTCTGAAGCAGATGTGTTTTTGTTGGTGTCGTCAACATTCGCTAGAATCGTGCCAACTGGTTTTTGCCCTTCGTCGATGAGGTTGTCCATTCTCCGTTGGAACCATTCTTCAATGTATCTTCTCATGGGGGCCACGTTGATTTCATCCTGGATTTCTATGTCGAGAAGCTCATTTTATAATTTCCTTAAATCCATAGAAATACTATGCAGAGCCTGTTCAATTTCTTCATTGTGTGTCGAATATTCCAGTAGCCAGTTCTCGGCCTCATCTACACAATATTCAACTATGTCGTAAAACTTTTCAAAAGACAACCCCTTTAAAATCTCAAGTTGTTCATCGAAGGCTTCTTTGGTCATTGACAAGGATTTCAGGATTAAGATTAGGTCTTAAACCTCGTTGGTACTTCCGGCTAATTCTATTTGGGCCAGGTTACTAAATAATTCTTCTTTTTCTGATATGGCTTGTTCACATGATTCGACAATGAGCTGCAAGTTCTTAATTTTCTTTTGCAAGCATCCTTTTATTTTTTTGGTGTGCTTTGGGGAGGGGAGAAC